>JARHVA010006062.1:0-132500 GCA_037957365.1 Torreya grandis
GTGTAGTTTACCATGTTAGCATAATAAGAGGTTGAGAATTACATGTAAATGTTAGAGTGTGTTTATTAAGACATAATATAATTTTTTTTATGAGAGGATATACCTAAGGAAGAGTGCATAAAGATCAAAATAGAGGAACTCTATCTGCCTTATGTTGAGACCAACCCCCCCCCCCCCCCCAATATTTTTTTTTTGAAAAGGGGACCCATATGATTGTTTCCCAAACTTCTATATCTTAAAATAATTGTGAAAGATTGTTTTATCATGTTTTTAATATTTTTAAAAATCATCTTTAAGGTTATTAATTTTAGGTTCCATGAAATAAGTCAAAGTTCCCAAACAACCCTAGTGATTTTGAATTTAAACGTTCACAGGAAAGTCTAGCAAAAATTTTATGCATAATCAAGGTTTAGCTTAAATTTCATGCACTTTTGTAGATATAACACTTTACACTTGTTAAATGTATTTTGATCCCAATGGTGGTTTCAAGATCAAAGTCTCTTATAAAGGCATATAATTAATGACTTAAGCCCTAGTAAAGATCGAATGGTGATCACTTGATCAAAGGTTTTAAATCTAATGGTGTAAAAGAAAGATTTCTATTATCTTAAATTTGTTAGGGTAACCCCCATCATTTGAAATATTTGAGGACGTATTTTATAGGACTGAACTCATAAAATTTAACTTTGACAATCCCTAAATCTTTGAGATCTCATAATGGCTTTTCATGTGGCATTCAATTATTAGATCAATAAGTTTCATAATTTTAAAATTGACTAGTTCACCCCCATCATTTGGCATTTATGAGGATGTATTTGATGGGACCAAACCCATCAAATCTAAATTGAAATAAAAATATTTCATTGTCTTATATTTGATAGGTTTTTCCCCCATCATTTGATGTCTATGAGGATGTATTTGATAAGACCAAATCCATCAAATTTAACTTAGACAATCCTTGAAGCTCTGAGATCTCCTGATGGTTTTACATGTGGCATTCAATTATTAAATCAATAAGTTTCATTGTTTTAAAATTAATAGGTTCACCCCCCAACATTTGACATCTATGAACATGTATTTGATGGGATCGAACCTATAAATTTAAATTAAACTCGAAAGATTTTATTGACTTAAAATTGATAGATTCACCACCATCATGTAATGTCTATGAAGACATATTTGATAGGACCAAACCCATCAAATTTAACTTAGACAATTTTTAAAATCTTAATCAAACATGGTATTTATAAAGCCTTTTAAAGAGATTATTTGTTTTATTATGAAGACAAGATTGAGACATAGAATCTTGACCTAAATATTTTTAATGATGAATAGGGTAAGCTTCTTGTAGGATCCAATGGTGATCACTTGATCACTGGGTTTGTCCAATAGTTCACATCAACATAGAAGCCTCAAGATCTCCCAAAATATCTGATGGTGGTCACTTGCTTACTGGATTTGATCCAATGGTGAAAGCCAATTATAGAATTTTCAAAGCCTCAAAAGCTTGATATATGGCATAATAAATAAGATCAAATATCAAGAACTAATGAAATGTAATGACCTAGATTTATATTTTCAAAGAAAAATAAAAGGCATGTTTGAAAACCAACAGTCACTCTTAAAATGGCATTTAAGAAATTGTCATGAAAGGCATGGAACCCTACCACATAAGCTCCATGTAAGTATGCGGGATACAAATGAAAGATATTTCATGATTGAAAAACATAGGAGAGATGATAATAAAGTTTTCCATCATATGTAAGATATGCATGAGATCAAAGCTGGATGTTTTGGTCATTAAAGCAGAAAAACCCTAAACGCTCCATAAAGAAGGCTAGAATCGATTCAAATTATTTAGGTGACATTTGAGATAATTGTAAACTAAATCTAGAGTAGGTGCCTTAGTGAGAACTTTGATATCTTTGAAATTACAATACACTATTATCAATGGTATTAGGTAGGCAACAAATGAGGATTGAAGTAGAGCTTTATCTAACTTCGGATGGTGAAGGAAGTGTCTTTAGAGAGATAAAGTTAAATTCAACATAATTGAATGTATAAGGAATAAGGAATTAGTCTAAATTATTCTTCTTTGTTGAAGAGTTGCAACCAATTTATTAGGAAGAAAATAGGAATGCTTTAGTGTACCAAAGATACAAATATTTAGTATCAATTCAAATGGTAAGCCTTCATCACACAGTTGCTAAACCAGAGGTAATGCATTTCATCTGACCTTCTTGTTCCTATTTTCATTGACTGTAAAGTTGATGGAGAATGGATTATTCATGAAGGAAATGTCAAGAAACTTCTATGTATAGCTCCCCATGGACTTTGAAACTTATTATAAGCTCCCTTTACCTCATGTTGATCTTCCTTCTTTAAGAGAATGGATAAGTTCCCCAAACTTGGATTCAGTTCTTTCACCTTGGCAAATCTAAGGGTCCCATGTTTTCAGAACCCCTAATGGTGAGATTCCTATTACCCAATTTAGGTAATGTGTTTAGGGTAGTTAAGACCTTATTTAATAGAGCCTTTGGTGCCTCTTCTAAAACTTATGTGTGTAAGGTATAGGTTTATATGTCCATTACATGTTGGAGTAGAACCTAACCCCTCCCATTAGAGACTTGATAACTTTATTTTTGTCCAAATAGTTTATAGCCATCAATATAAATACATTTCAATATTTATTTATGATGTCTTACCTCTTAGACTCACTCTTTGCCTCTATTAATTTCCCTGGCATCCAAAATTGGTCCCCTAATGGTAGGACTACCATTTCCCATCATTACTCTAAACTACATAATTTAAAATTATAGGAATCATATACAATTCATATGTGATGGTGTCTTCCTAATCATTTTTTAGATAATGACTGGTATTCATATGCCTAAAGTTCATCCTCTAATAAAAAAATAAGTGGAGACCATGGGGGTGTGTGGTTCTATCCAGATTGCACTATAATAAAGATAGAAAGAATCATGTTCCAACCATACAAACTAACCATATATGTTCCCAATAAACTTACAGAGTAAGAAATTACTTATCAAATTATCCAAGGCATAGCTTGGCATTGCGAGAGGAATAAAAAGGCTTAGGTTCATCCCTTCCCACTAGACATTAGTATAATTATGATTAAAAAATTGGAAATAGTTGGAGATCATGGTGGTACACAAGAACTCTTTTAATTTATAATTATATGATATTAAGATGTGGGACCCCAATAATATGAGTGGCCTAATCATATTCAAGATAAGAAGGTCCCAAAGACTAAGTACAGGCATCAACTAGGTATGCATGATGGTATTTACACAAGGGAAAAGAACTTTGAAGAAGTCATTTTTATGGTTTAAAACTATAACATAACCATTAGAACATAGGCTAGTAATGGATAATAAGCCTTCAGGAGAAATATGGTAGTTACATCCTTTACAGTATCACTTATTGCTAGGGCCATTTGGGGACTACACATCAAGAACCACCTATTGAGGTATAATCATATAAGCCTCAATAGGGAGAATTAATAAAGTCACCTTAGATTGAGTAAGTTGAGGATGCAAAAGGAAAAAGGTAAAGCTAAAAGTGAGGAGTCTAAGATTGAGCAAAGACTTGTTGAAAGCCTCCAAATTTAGGCATCCCCACCAAGGCCCTTCTTTCCAAATAAAACTTATCAACTTAATTGATTTGGAAAATGGAGAAGTAGTGGAGAATGCCCTTATTATAATAATTTCTACTTGTGTTTCATATAAGGAACAAGACCCATCTGAGGAAGGAGGAAAATAATTGGTTCCATTGAGCAGTGGAAAGAGATAGGAAGAATTAGCCTTAGTTCCTTTGACTCCAAGAAAAAGGCCTAGATTAACTTTCACTCACCTCACTAGTGAAATAAACCTTTTTAGTGATGAGAATCCTATTTATGGACCAACCATTCTTGATTGGTTTTTTTATGGGAAGTTGAAAAAAATACCATCTCTTTCTCCTTCACTGTCTATGATTCGAGTGGACGTAAGTGTTCAGGATAATGTCAAACCATGGATTTAGGATATGTTGAACAAACAAGTAGAGAGAAGAATCTAGATTATTAAAAACAAGGAAATCCAATGGGTTGGTACTCTAGGAGCCTTTGAGAGTTCAAATGTAGATATTCATATAATAACCATAGGTGAAATAACTATATCCTTGGGTCTAATTTAATCTAGAGACATCAAATCTTGAAAGAGTAGTGACCAAGAAAGTCACTATTGGTATTGAGGAGTTCACCTTATAGAAGGTGGAGCCATTTACAAGTTTAACTCTGATTCTAAGACAAATAGTAGCGGGGCATCCTATTTTTCAAGAGGATGTAGCTAATTTGGTACTATCCCAATCAACAATGGCCTTGGATGGAGATCAAGGATCGAAACAAAGGATCTTCAACTTGGAAATAGAAAAGTAAGATTTGGAAGCTTAGGTCTTCTTGACAATTCCTAAAAATATATTGCAAATGTTGAATAAATCCTTGATGGATGCATTTGAGAATTTGAAAAGCATTTAGTCTAGATTTAGTGCTTTGGACCATCAAGTTGAGATGGCACAAAACTTAATCATCCAGAGGTAGAATTCTCAAGCTTAGATAGAGGAGATCATCAATGTGCATAATAAAAATTAGGCATTAAACTTAAATATTATCAAACTCAAAAATTTGGACATCCTCATAGTAGTTCTAGTAGATAAACAAGAATATTTGATCACTTGGAGCAGTGATGTTAAGGACTTCAGCTAGATAGACATAGATTTGGTAAACCAAATTGAGAAACATATAGGTAATCTATTAAGTAACCCTTCTCAAACCACTAATTTAGGCTTGATTGATGATGAATAATTCAAGCAAAGGGTTGATACCCACATTTAGGGCATCATAAATAGCTAAGTTCACTTAGCTGAGGACAACTAGAAGACTCTTGATACCATTAATTTTATAGGGAAGCAAATTTCATAGGTATAATGTGTCAAGGAACTTGTATCTTGGATGGATAGTGAATTTGACAAGTTAATGGATAAAAAAGGGGATTGTCTAATGAAGCCTATAGTGGATTTTGAGCTGATCAAGGAGAAATACACCAAGGTGAAGGACTTTTTTAGATAGGGTTAATTGCAAGGACCCACCAATGGAGTTCCTAAAGGAATATTCTTGTTGTAAAGTAGATGTTAGTCTGTTATCATATACTCTTTCTTGTCACGTTGGCATGTTTTTTGTCACATTGTAGCTTTTTATCAAGGACAACTATCCTTATCCACATCTAGATATCTTTGAAAGTTAACTAGTTAACTGCCTATGTTTCCTATAATTAGGCAAATGGTTACCATTTGTATGGAGAGAGTTTTTGAGAAATTGATACCAGGAGAATTTAATATAACTAAGGATTTATAAAAATATTATATGATCATTTTTGTTAAATGTCTATGCTATCTCTCAATTATAGGTAGTTATCTTGAATTTTAATGATACTATTTGAGTTACATTCTTTGTCATACAGTTGTTAATTTATGCTAAATTCTAAATTGACTATAAATATCTCAAATATAATTCATTTTATTTTCTCTATATTTGGATGTATTTAGGTTATCTAGATCATAATAGTAAACCTTTAGAGTAAATTTGGTTCTTACTTATGATTCATATTTTTTCTTTTAATTTTTCTTGGTTTATGATAGAATTTGAGATTTTACTATTTTATAACATAAATTGGTTTAAATGTGTTCAAATTAATTGGAGTTTTGTCATAATAGTTGAGATGAAAACCTACAATCACATTTCTTTCTTCTTTACCCTTCCTTTTTACTTATTTTTAGCAAGATTCACTATAGCTTATAGGTTGTTATTAATAATCATTTAGTTTAACTACCAAATCCTTAGAATTATTAAGTATTTAAATAGTATAGACCCTGGTGGATCCCAACCACTAAATCAAATAAATATTGTGGAAAGTTTTCATACTTTAATTCTATTCCACCACATATAATCATTAAACAGTCCCAAACTACAACTCATGCCATGATTCTTAAAATCCTAAAATGAGAAGTGTTCTTTAACACTAAGAGTAACTATGGTATAATTAGAAGCATCAATAGGATAAGCTCCACTGGTGCTATAAAGAGGGCCTCTTTAAAGATTCTTGATATGCTTAGGAGTGTATTTGGTTAGAATTATCCACATTTTACATAATTATGTTTATTTTAACATAAATTATGTAAATATTGGTAACCTTTGCGAAAATACAACTTTTATTGTTAAAAATTTATTAGTATTTGGAGTTAGGATGGCTTATTTTCCTCAAAATTGACAATTATTTGAAAATAAGAAGTTTATTTTAGTCATAAGTTGTAAAGATTGGTCATCTTTGCATAATTCAGTATATCTTTGAACTTGTTTAGCTAAAGATTGATGTCCTTTGTCCTCTTATTAACAAATCTTTTAAAAATTAAGCTTAATGTGCATATTATTTGTCATTATTTGGAAATTAATGCATTACACCATGTTTTAAAACAAGATCCTTAGTCTTCAAGCTAGAATTACCAAGGATTAGGACCAGATCACATTCAAAGACTAGAGAACCCTTGCTCAAACTAGAAACTCAAAGAAGGACAAGGAAAGATAGAGGTAAGCATAGGAATTCTAAATCTCTACCATCATCACCTTTGTAAGGGATTCATATGCTTGATATTCATCTAAACATGGCATGGATTGGAAGTTCCCCTATCAATATACTAGGTGTGGTTCATGATTTAACACACAATCTAGAAAAGTATTTTCCAATATTTAGTCTAACTGGTACTACGACTACTAAAGAACATGTCAAATATTTCAAAGCTACATTAAGATTATTGTTATTCATGAAGACATAGCATTTATATTTTTCCCATTTAAATTTAAATATGTTGCATATGAATGGTTCCTCAATTTACCTGATAATTGTATTATTTCATGGAATAATATTGACACCATTTTCATTAATCAATTTGATAAGATCAGAAGCCCTTGTGTCATTTATCATCAATTCAAAACTATTAAGATAGATACAAGTGAACCTATTAGGTAATTTAATGCCAAGTTCCAAAATATATTTAGCCAAACCATGGATCCATATAAACCTAATTAAGGTTTAGCTTTGGAGGTTTATACAAATGTTGTTGACCCCATGATTTCTATATTTTTGAAGAGAGATATTCCATGTATCATCACATTGGCTCAATCCTATTTTGAATTAGTAGTTATTAGTGACCAAATGTAACTGTAAGGACAAATGGTTTATTCTATCCCAAATTTTAATCCTCGAATTCCTACATTAAACCTTTTCTCAAGTAATATATAAAATACTCTAGCATTAAAATATTTTCTTACTTTGAATGTATTGCCTACTAGTCATGCTACTCCTAATCAAAATATAGGCTTCTTGAGCCATCAAGTTACCAATATATTTAATGATAATGATCAAAAGGATTTAGTTCCTATCAATGGAATTAATAGTAAACAAAGTAAAAATGTTGAGATTCTAGAAAATTATAATGAATCTATATTGAAAATGGTATAGAAGCTTAGCACTAATTTTTTAAAATTTAAAAAACAATTTGGTAATGCCAATGACAATTTTGGAAGGAAATTCACTTTCCAAAAATTCAACAAACTCAAGAATAGGTTTTAAAATGATAGTTTTTACAATAACAAAGCTAATCAGTCTTTCCATACAAAAAAGAATATGGATATAAACCTCATTGATATTTCCTTACCAAATTATTTTAGGGTACATGTTACTTCTAAACATGGTGAGATTGATTATATTGAGTTTTGTAAAGCTTTTGAAGCTTTTCAAGAAGAACTGGCAACGTTTGAAGTGGTTCCAAACAAAGAGGTTGGTATAAATTCATATGAATCTAAACCATCTAACCAAGTGCATATGGTAAAAACATTTAATTTCCCTTTTTAAGAAGATATTGATCCTAATAATATTCCTGAGGAAAATTAAGCATTCCAACAATTTTGGAAGACATATCCTCTAAGACATAGAGAACAAAAAAACCATTGTCTACCTCTACCCCTCCAAACACTATATTAAAGAATAATCCTAAATCTCCTAGAGGAATTTATTCTAAATTAATGTTAACTATTGATCCTCAAAGAAAAGATGGCTATGACATTGTGGAAGATATGAAAAAGATTAAAGCTAATATCACTCTGCATGAGCTAACTCAAATCACATAAAAAAGAGACTTAATCTTGGAATATTTGTCAAATAAACATGGGAAAATCCCTAATAATGATAGTGAAAATGTAATTACACAAAGGATCAAAGCAGAGTCCCTACCTTTTTTACTTATAGTCAAGATATTTGGAAAAAATGTTCATAATTGTCTTATAGATTCAGGAGCTTCAACCAACATTATGCCTGCTAGGATATGTGAACAACTTAGGTTAATTCAAATAAAATATGATAGGGTAATCACTCAATTAGATAAATATAAAGTTAAGGTTGTAAGATAATTATTAAATGTGCATATACATCTAGCTAGTGAACCAAGGGTTTAGCAATTCATTGATATCTAAGTGGTAGAAATGCCTAGTGCTTACGGATTGATTTTAAGTAGAGAATGGACTAAAGATTTAAATGGTTATATTTCTACTAATTTTTCACACTTAAGTATTCCTTGTAAAGGTCTTCCAAATCAAATAAGATTATAAATGGAACCTCAAATGAAACACATGATAATAGAATATAGTGTTGTTAATGAAAGGGTATATTTCTTGGATTCTGATTTAGGATTTTTCACTTTGGAAATTATAAAAGAACTAGTTTCTAATAGTTTTTATAAAATGTGTGGTTTGTGTAAGTTATACATTAATTGTGCCAAGTGCAAATTAGGATCAATATCTGGTATTGTATTGATGAATCCTTTAAAAAAATAATACCATACAACTTATAAGTTATAATTTCCTTTCACCAATAATTTAGCTGAGTATGAGGCTCTCATACTTGGATTTTAGTTCACCATTAAACACAAAGTTAAATAAATTATTATATATGGAGACTCTAAACTTATGGTTAACCAAGTGAAAAGTAAGTACCAATGCAAATTGTCTTACTTAAAGAGACATAAGTTTAGGGTGTGAGATTTGATCAAATATTTTGATGCTTTCAACATCTTAGCTATTCCAAGATAAGAAAACAAAACTACTGATGAGCTTTCCTCTACTATAGCTAACCTCATGACTAATCATGATTCTCAAAGCATCAATATTGAGCTAATACATTATCCTTCAATTCCTAACAATATAAATCATTTCCAAGTTTTCAATCATGATTAATAAATCATAGATTTCTTAACTAATTTTGGGGCTTTTTAACCTCACATTATTGATGAGATTGATGACACTTTTAATGAGGAGGAAATTAATGGTAAAATCATTCAATTAAGTGATAATAAGATACTTAAGGGATGATTTCATTAGAAAGACAATTTGATTTTAACAAAAAAATTAAAGCACCTAAGCAAGCCAAGGTAAATGGTATGGATTATCATACAATGAATCTTGGCTCACATAATTAGTCCTAACTGGTGAATATAAGGAAGGCTTGCATTGAAATGGAAAATATAAAATCTAGAGAGTTGATTACAAAATACAAGGATGTAATTTCTTGGTCTTGTGAAGATTTGAAAATATTTGACCCAAGGGTCATTACTCATACCATACCTCTTCAAGAAGGTTGCAAACCATTTAGATAAAAGCAAAGTCCAGTCAACCCTATTTTAGATCCCATGATTTTTAAATAAGTCAAGAAGTTGTTGGATGAAAGGATAGTGTTTCCTATTAGACATTCCACTTGGGTGGAAAACCTAGTCCCAGTCAAAAAAAAGAATGGAGAAATAAGATTGTGCATAGATTTTATAAATTTAAATAAAACATCTAAAAAAGATAACTATCCATTACTTTCTCTAGACCAAGTTATTCAAACTATTTCAGGATATTCCATGATGTCTTTTTTGGATGGATTTTATAGGTATAACTAGGTTCTTGTTTCTCTACAGGACAAGATGAAAATAGTTTTTACTATTAAATGGGGAACATACACTTATAACAGAATGCCTTTTGGATTAATTAATGTAGGGGAAACTTTTCAAAGGGCCATGGACCATGCTTTCAAAGGTTTAGTGGGAAATTTTATCATCATATATATGGATGATCTTATAATATTTTCTAAAAATAGAGAAGAGAACTTCATACATTTGAGACAAGTATTTAATAGATGCAGGAGGTATGGTGTATCTCTTAACCCCAATAAAAGCATATTTTGTGTCACCAAGGGAAAATTATTGGGACATGTCATTATCAAAAATGGAATCTCTATGGATCCTGATAGAATAGAGGCCATTTATAAAATTAGATTGCCTAATAGCCAAAAATAACTTAAGTCATTCTTTGGCAAGATTAATTTTGTGAGGAAGTTTATTTCAGGCTTCGTTGAGATTTTTAAACCTTTAAATGACATGCTTAAGAAAGACACTATAATTTCTTGAAATTAAGAATCTAAGAAGGCCTTCACTGACATTAATAAGGTAATTAACAAAGCTCTAGTCCTCATAAGTCTTAATTTTTCAAAGGATTTATATCTTTATTTGTTTGCTTCTGAGCATACTATGGTTGTAGTTTTAACTCAAAAGGTTGGTGGGAATGATCATCCTATAGCTTTCATGAGCACCAATTTTGAAAATGTAGAAGTGAATTATTTTATGATTGATAAGCAAGCTTATATATTAGTAAAATCAATAAAAAATTTTAGACATTACCTCCTTAGAAATAAGGTACATGCTATATTACCTGATCTAGCTACAAAACTTATGTTGAGTTAGAATGAGCTTGGAGAAAGAAGAGAAAAATGGATGGCAATTCTACAAAAATATGATATAGAGATGACAATTGCCAAATTATTGAAATGTTAGGGTTTAGTTTAGATGATCACTAGTATTGACCCAAAAGTTCATATCATGCAAGTAGATCAACAAAACTTTCAACCTAATGAGTGTTATGACTGTATTATCCATTTACTTATCAATGGTGTTTATCCCTTAGGATTTATAAGAGAACAAAAGATATCCTTAAGGATCAAAGCAACTCATTACCTCATCAAGAATGGAGTCTTGTATAGGAGTAAATTTGAGGGAATTTATTTGAGGTGTGTGTCCAAAGAAGAAGCATCTTGGATTATGACTACCTTTCATAAAAAATTAAGAAGTGGAAAGCCTTCAAGAAGAACCATAACTCATAATATTCTCAAGGATGGGTATTATTAGACCACACTATTCAAAGATGTTTATAATCATGTGAGGGAGTGTCATCCATGCCAAATATTTAGTAGAAAGGAACCAAAGACAACCATGCCTTTACAACCTATGATGATAGATACACCTTTTGCACAATGGGGATTAGACTTTGTTGGAATAATAAACCGTAATTATTCTAAAGGTCATAGGTTTTTCCTAACTACTACAGATTATTACACTAGGTGGACTGAGGTAGTAGTCACTAAGCAATGTAGAACAGAGGAAGTGCTCAATTTCTTAGAAGAAAATATTTGTACTAAATTTAGAAACCTAGTTCCTTTGGTTTATGACAATAGATTTGCATTCATTTATATTAAAATGATGGAATGGGCTTATGACCAAGGCATTACACTCAAGTTTTCTTCTAATTAATATCCTCAATGAAATGGTGTTTTTGAATCCACAAATGAAAATATGATGAAAGCTATTAAGAAATTTGCTGAAGATAAACCTAGAACATGGCATAAACTTATTATGTTTACATTATGGGTAGATCAAATTAGGATCAAACAAGATCTAAAATCTTCACCTTTTTTTTGGTATATAGTCACAAGCCCATATTTCCCATCACTTTGAAGTTTCCTACATTCACATTCATGTAGGAATACATGGAAGACAACAAAGAACTTGATAATTATTGGTTGTTAGACATTATTCAAATGCAAGATGCCATAGAAAAAACATTTATAGATTTTAGTAGACACCAATCAACCATGAAAATATGGTTTGATAAGAGATCCAAAGTGAAGGTATTTAGACAAAGAGATTTGGTCCTTCTTTAGGACAAGGCATCAAAACCCAAAGTTAAACATGGTAAATTCACTCCTTTATGGATTGGTCCTTACTAAATTGTATAAATCTTGGGAAAAAACTACTTTCAGGTTGAAAGATCTCCAAGGAGCAGAGTTTACATTACCTACTAATCGACAATATCTCAAACATTACTCTACTACTACCCCATTATAGGTTTTCATGGAACAAATTTGTAAGATTTCTAAAATTAGAATAGGTAGTCTAGTTAGTTCTCTTTCTTTTTTTGTTTTTTATTCCTTACTGGGTTTGTGTATATTTTTTTTGTTTACATTTTTTTCTCTTCTTCTTGCTTGATGGTATTCCTTGATTGTGGTAAAGTCTCATGTTATTATTATTTTTTGGTTTGGAATTGCTCAAAAGTGTAGATATAAATCTTACAAAGGTTACCATGGATGACAATTAAGTAGTATGAAACAACTAGCGATATTGGTATAAATTGGTACAGTAATTTATTCTCCTATAAATATTTAACATGTTCTTTAGGAGTCTTAATACTAGTTGAACTAAATATTGTAAAATATTTTTTTGGATTATGTGGTAAATCATGAACCACACCTGGTAATTGATAGGGGAAATTATAAACCACACCATGTTTGGATGAAGATCAAGCACATGAATCCCTTACAAAGATGATGATGGTAGAGATTTATAATATCTAATCTTACCTCTATCTTTCCTAGTCCTTCTATGAGTTTCTATTTCTAGAAAGGCTTCTCTAGTCTTTAAATGTGATCTGGTCCTAATCCTTGGTAATTTTAGATTGAAGACTAATGATACTATTTTAAAACATAGTGTAACACATTAATTTCTAAAGAATGAAAAATAATATGCACACTAAGCTTAATTTGAAAAATATTTGTTAATAAGAGGACAAAGGACATCAATATTTAACTAAACAACTTCAAAGATATACTAAATTATACAACAAGGGATATTGGTATAAATTGGTATAGGAATTTATTGTCTTACAAAGATTTAAACCTTATTCTACATAAAAATTTGGTTTTTAGAAGAATCATGTGTTTACAATGTGAATTTAGTTTATTAACTCACATTCATGCTTACACTTAAAACACATCCTTGTCATGGACTAAATTTTTAATTAACCAAATCCTTAAAACTAGGTTGTACTGGTTTCCAACTTTGCAAAAGGAACAGAGAGAGAGAGAGAGAGAGAGAGAGAGAGAGAGAGAGAGAGAGAGAGAGAGAGAGAGAGAGAGAGACAGAGAGAGAGAGAGAGAGAGAGAGAGAGAGAGAGAGAGAGAGAGAGAGAGAGAGAGAGAGAGAGAAAGAGAGATAATTAAAAAAATTATGGAAATAGAAGCAAAGGTGATTTAGGTAATCTTCATTGGGGCTATGGATGTCTAGCTAGTAGTGGAGCAAGACCTTGAGTGGAACCAAAAAAATATCTCTATCGGGGCTATGGATGCCTGACTAGAAGTAGAGCAGTACCTAAGCCTCCCTTAAATTAAAAGTCATTATGCTTAAATAATATCTAAAGTGCTCAAATTTAAGTGTAATGGACCAAAAAGATATGCACCTATATGTTGTTTCTTGAAATTCATTACAAATAGTACGTGGAATCAAAGAACACAATACATGCTTATGTTTTAATAACTAATTTTAAATTTTATACCTAAGGAAATTGTTTCAATCGAAAGTTGATTCAAGAGAGAGTATATGACCAAAAAGGGATATAAAATTCATGTGCAAGTTTAAACCAGAGATCTATTTTCCAACATATTTCTATCTTGCCCTTGTGAGTCACCATTTGTTGAGACCAACACCACCCCATCTTTTTTTTGGAAAGGGGACCCATGTGATTATTTCCTAAACTTCTATATCCTAAAATAAGTGTGAAAGATTATTTGATCATATTTTTGATGTTGTTAAAAATTGTCTTTAAGGTTATTAATTATAGGTTCCATGAAATAATTCAAGGTTCCCAAATAATAAACCCTAGTGATTTTAAATTTAGATGTTCACGAGAAAGTCTAGCAAAAAATTTATGCATAATCAAGTTTTTGATTAAAATTTAGCACTTTTATAGATCTCACTCTTTACGCTTATTCAATGGATTTGATCCAATGTTATATCAAGCTCAAAGTATTTTATAAATGCATATAGTTAATTATTCAGGCCCTAGTAAAGATACAATGGTGATCGCGTGATTAGAGGTTTTAAATTTAATGGTGCAGAAGAAATATTTCATTTTCTTAAATTTGATAGGTTCACCCCCATAATTTGATGTATGCAATGAAGTATTTGACAAGACCAAACCCATCAAATTTAACTTAGATAATCCTTGAATCTTTTATATCTCTTGATGGTTTAACACATGGAATTTAGTTATTAGATCAATAAGTTTTATCATTTTAAAACTAATAGATTTACTCACATAATTTGATGTCTATGAGGACATATTTGATGGGACCGAACCCATCAAATTTAAATTTAAATAGAAAGATTTCATTGTCTTAAATTTTATAGGTTTTCCCCCATCATTTTATATCTATAAGGATGTATTTGACAAGACTGAACCCATCAAATTTAAATTAGACAATCCCTAAAGCTTTGAGATATCTTAATGGTTTTACACGTGGCATTCAATTATTAGATGAATAAGTTTCATTATTTTAAAATTGATAGGTTCACCCCTATCATTTGACATCTATGAGGATGTATTTGATGAGACCAAACCCATAAAAATTATATTGAAAGAGAAATATGTTCCTATTTAGATAATAATCCTTCAAGAGAAATATCGTAGTTATATCCTTTACAATATCAATTGTTGCCAGGGCCATTTGGGACTACACATCAAGAACCACCTATTGAGGGACAATCTTATAAGCCTTAGTAGGGAAATTGAAAAAGTCACCTCAGATTGAACAACTTGAGAATGTAAAAGGAAAAGGTAAAGCTAAAATTGAGGAGACCAAGATCGAGTAAAGACCTATTGAAAGCATCCAAATTTAGGCATCCCCACTAAGGCCTTCTTACCTAATATAAGTGATCAGCTTAATTGATTTATAAATAAATGAATAGTGGAGAGTGCCCTTATTAACATAATAGCTACTTATTATTTAGATAAGGAATAAGACCCTTCTAAGGAATCACACAAATAATTGCTTACATTGAGCAGTGGAAAGAGATAGGCAAAATTAGCCTTAGTTCCTCTGGCTCTAGGAAAGAGGCCTAGGTTAACTTTCACTCACCACACTAGTGAAATAAATCTCTTTAGTAATGATAATATTCTTTATGGACCAACCATTCTTGATTATTTCATTTATAGGAAGTTGCAAAAAATCCCATCTCTTTCTCCTTCATTGGATTTAACTCAAGTGGACATAGGTGTTCAAAATAATGTCAAACCATGGATTCAGGATATGTTGAACAAACAAGTAGAGAGAAGCATCTATATTCTTCACAATAAGGAAAGCCAATGGGTTGGTACCCTAAGAGCTTTTAGGAGTTCAAATTTAGAGATTCTTAAACTACCATAGGTAAAATAACTTGATCCTTAGGTCTAATTTAATATAGAGACATCAACTCTTGAAAGAGTAGTGACCAAGAAAGTCATTATTGGTACTTAAGAGTTCAACTTGTAGAAGGTGGAGCCATTTATAGGAATAACTCCTATTCTAGGATAAGTAGTAGGGGAGAATCCTATTTTTTAAGAGGATGTAGCTAGTGTGGTACTAGCCCAATCAACAATGGTCTTGGCTAGAGTTCAAGGATTGAAATAGAGAATCCTCAACTTTCAAATAGAAAAACAAGATATGGAAGCTTACATTTTCTTGATAATTCCTAAAAATATACTGAAAATGTTGAATAAATCCTTGATGGATGCATTTGAGAATTTAAAAAGCATTAAGTGTAGATTGAGTGCTTTGGACCATCAAGTTGAGATGGAATTAACCTTAATCATCTAGTGGAAAAATTCTCAAGCTCAAATGGAGGAGCTCATCAAGGTGTAGAAGACAAAGCAGGCCTTTAACTTTAATATTATCAAACTCAGACATCTAGACATCCTCATGGTAGTTTTGGTAGATAAATAAAAAGATTTGATCACTTAGATCAGTGATGTTAAGGAATTTAACAAGAGAGACACAGATTTGGTAAACCAAATTGAGAAACTTATAGGTAATCTATTAAGTAACCCTTCTCAAACCACTACTTTAAGCTTGATTGAAGCTGAAGAATTCAAGAAGAGGGTTGATACCTATCTCTAGGGTATCATAGATAGCCAAGGTCATTCAACTAAGGACAACCAAAAGACTCTTGATACCATTATTTTTGTAGGGAATTAAATTGCATAAGTATAATGTGTCAAGTAATTTGTATCTTTGACATATAGTGAATTTGACAAGTTAGTGGATAAACAAGGGGATTATGTAATGAATCCTGCAATTGATTTTGAGATGATCAAGGATCAATACACCAAAGTTAAGGACATTTTTAGACAAGGTTAATTGGAAGGACCCACCAATGGAATTCTTAAAGGAGTATTCTTTTTGTAAAGTATATGTTAGTCTGTTAGCATATACTCTTTCTTGTCAAGTTGGCATGGTTTTTGTTGCGTTGTAGCTTTATATCAATAATAGTTGTCCTTATCCACATCTAGATATTTTTCAAATTTAATCGGTTGACCATCTATGTTTTTTTATAAATAGGCAGATGATTACCATTTATAAGGAAAGAGTTTTTGATAAATTGATACCATGAGAATTTAATACAACTAAGGAATTGTGAAAATATTGTCTGATCATTTTTGTTAAATGTCTATGCTATCTCTCAATTATAGGGAGTTACCTTAAATTTGAATTATTCTTATTGTTTGAGCTACATTATTTATCATAGGGTTGTTAATTTGTGTTAAATGCTAAATTGACTTTAAAGATCTTAAATATACTTCATTTTATTTTCTTAGTATTTGGATGTGCGTAGGTTATCTAGATCATAATAGAAAACCTTTAAAGTAAATCTAGTTCTTATGATTCATATTTTTCCTTTGAATTTTTTTGTGTTTGTGATATAATTTGAGCTTATGCTATTTTATAACATAAATTAGTTCAAATGTGCTCAAAGTAATTGGAATTTGGTCATAATATTTGAGATGAAAACCTGCAATCACATTTATTTATTCTTTACCTTTCTTTATTTTTATTTTTATCAAGATTCACTCTAGCTTAGAGGTTATTTTTAATAATCATTTAGATTAACTACCAAATCCTCAAAATTATTAACTATTCAAATAGTATAGACTCTGGCGGCTCCCAACCACTAAATTAAATAAATATTATGGATAGTTTTCATACTTTGCTTCTATTCCACCACAAAAAATCACTGAATAGTCACAAACTACAAATCATGCCATGGATTCTCAAAATCCTAAAATGATAAGTGTTCTTTAAAACTAAGATCACCTATGGTACAATTAGAAGCATCAACACCTTCATCAAGAATTATGTATATGTTATGTTTGTAAGAAATAAGATCAAAATTAAAGAGGATACATATGGAGTTATGGTGATTTTTGGTATGAAACCAAATTTAAATTTTTTTATTCCTTGAATAATGGATGGATTATTAATACTCAACTATTTATTCAAGTTTCAACCTACAACCCTTGGAAACTCTATTCGTATTATAGTCAAGAAGGAATAAAATATAGGTATTCCTTGAAGTTTAAATCTATGTTTTAGAGATTAAAGTGTGGTATATAATATATAATTAATGAATACAATTATTTTTGGGTTATTAAATTACACTTATTGATCAAGGTTCAATACAAACCCCCATTATGTTTCACACAATTCTCCTAGAGACAATTATGCCAAATTATAGTGAAAAAGATAGGTGAGTCTTGTATTATGAGAGGTTTTAAGGGGTAATTGGTTTTTTTTAATTATAAAAATGGTTTATAATTAATATTTTATATTATAATTCCATTTTAGAGTCTTATAAATCCATTGAAGTGAAAAATGACACTTAAATTGTCACGCAGTCCTTCAAGTGTACTCAAAATTTTACATGTTTACTTGTTAGAAGCTCTATGAGGGTCGATATTGAAATTAAATATATTTTAAAATATTAATATATTTTTGGAAGACATAATACAGGTTTTATTTTTGTTTGAATTGTCTAAAAACTCATTTTAGCCCCTTTTATATGTTCTCAACCTACACACGCCTTTATATAACAAAGACTAGTATTTGATTCATTCAAATCCAATAATTTTTTTTTATTCCACTATAAAATGATGAAAATTTGTAATAATATGTTATTTATCATTTTATTTATGATTAACAAGGTTACAGACCCATACAATGTCGTATAATAGTATCTAAGATTGTGTGGTTGACTATGCCTAAAAAAACCTAATTAAGAGAAGGGGGTGTTGAATTAGATGGTCTACCTTAAGAGTTGTGAGATAAAAATTTGTATAAATATGAAAAAATATAAAATTTATTTTAAATTTTTCTTGGGTTTTTAGGTACATTGGTAATTTTGTAAAACCTACTAGGTTTGTGTGAAAATAGGACTACTAGAGAGGAGACCTAAAAGACAAAAAGAAAGATTGGTAGAGATTTTTTATTTAATGATTGTATTAATATATTGGATGTTTTTTGGGTATAATATAGTTATAATAATGAAAATGGTAGATCCAATTGTGGATTCAAAAATCTTTGAATCATGGATTAGGATTTTATGCCTATAATCTAAATGAGATTGTTGTAATGAAACTTTTGAATGAGAGGATGGTGAGGTACATGCAATGAGGTGAGAGTGAAAGAGTGTAGAGACAAATTAAGTGTGATTTTTTTAAAAATCAAGTAGGACTAAATGCATGCCAAGAGGCTTATAATCCTAGCCAAAATAAGATTGATCAAAAAGTGTCAATGACAAGCAAAGTACCTACATCAAATAAGTAAAGATAGGGATGATGCAAGGTAATTCAAGGTAGATATTAGAGATAAGTAAATAATGAGAATTTTTTAGGCATAATGCCCCAAAATCAACCTTATTTATATCCTTTTCTAGTTTTGTAGGTACATCAGCTCTAACTTTCTAGTTCACTTATTTTTTCTTTTGCTCTTGAGGAAATTCCTATCCAATAGGGTCTTCTTTTGGTATATCATGCACATTTTTATCTTCTCAACCATGAAACTCACATTCAAGATTTTTTATATGGTCTTTTGTCTTGTTCATAAAAATTAGAATCTAATCAATTATTTTAGCTTTCTCTACTTCTATCTAAATAGGATCAACCTGAGGGTTCACATTATAAGGACCCACACAATCGATCTACCTCACACCATTCTCATTTCTATAAAATTAGGGGAAAAAATATTATATTAGTGGAATAATTAGGTCTGAGAGATAAACCTTAAGCTTCAATACCACAATGTTACACCTTATTAGGTTAACTAAAAGATACATAATTTTTTTCTTATGACATTTCTCTTAATATTAATTATATCCAACCATTTATAACTTGAAAGATAAATTTTTATCAAGAATTAGATGATAAAGACACATTATCCCACTATAAAAATAACCCATTTATTACTCAAGTGGTAAAGTAGTTTATGAGCTAAAAAACTATCCGTCGTGTACTAAATAATGAAACAAGTACTACACAACTGTTAAAATGTATAAATTAATATTAATTGATTTGACAACCACTACTATTTATATTTTTTTAATATTAAACAAATAAAAAAACACTAATATGTTTAATATACATCCAAAATAAAGTATAATAATGTATGATATCAAATATACATATTACTAAATATAAAAGGATAAAATAAGCTACATAAGTAGCTCTATGATCCATCACATAGCCTGAGTGTAATTCCATCTAGTTGACTCATTTTAAAGAGGGATAACATCATATAAGTAATTTAAATCAAACCATATACCAATGGTATCCCATATACCTCCCTTTTGGGAATGGTCCTACCCTTCACAAAGGGGAAAATAAGAATAATGTAGATATCAATAAACAACTAAAACATGTGTGTTTACTAACACTTTTATATGCATCAATAAAATAGAAAATGTAATCCATTCCTCTATATAAATGATATAAATAATAAATATAAACTACAAGTATAGTAATATGATATTGGCTCATCTATAACATTACTTTGGCTAAAGTTTTTATTATAAAATTCAGATTTAATAATCTGAGTCATTTTCAATCACATAATAATTTCTAATACTAAATCATTACAAAATGATATCATGGGGTACGTATATGGGTTACCTACTAGAATACTCATATATGTACCTAATTTTATCTAAATTAAATCTATAAAAAATATATTCAAAAGCATAGTAATGAAATACTATGCATAGTGAAGATATACATAATCATACCTAAGAATCTAATTTAACTTCATACAAATATGTTAATTAAGATATAATAATAATTGAGTCATTATATGTTTTTATCCAACTTATAATTCTATTATATTCTAATAATTATATCTAATTCTAATCTACATCCAATGTAAAATTCACATATAGTCCAAATAAAAAGGTTTAAGAGTAGACTAGTGAAATATCATTTTGTAATTAAATGATCTACTATTTATAAGTTATGAATCCATTATTTATGAATCAAATTATTTTATGACCAATAGAATAAAAAAAATTAATTTATGGTTTCATCTCAACATATCATTTTGGTATAGTTAGTCAAAATATTTTGTTAGTGAAAAATTGGATGCCTCTCTTTCAATTAAGTTTCCTATTACTTATGATATTTGAAAAGGATGAGAGCAACAAAAACAATTTTTGAAACATAGTATGGGTGAGAAATTGTACTCAAGGAAGAAAGTGATGGGTATAAAAATGAGGATGGAAATGGTAACTGGTCTAGTGATGAGGCTATAAAGTGGAATCTAGGGACTTGAGATGGACTAGGAGAATGGTGGTCACACATTCTATGTCCTAAGGTCAATGAAGCTCCCACCCACACAATACTTTAGGTAGCTAGATATATCTAAATGGGGATAAGGTGGATCATATAAGGTCATGGTTTTGGTTACATGAATACTAAATATGGATTAGGGAACCTTTATTCCTTATGAAATAGGCATGTATAGCCTATTTGGAAATGATTTTGTAGTCTGGAAAATGGTTGGGATTGCTAAAACTCCACACAATATCTAGTTTGTAGAGGATGAGGATTTACATCATTCTACATAGACGTATGGCTTTACTGGTAGAAGGGAATGGGTTACTTTACATAATATTGGTTTTTTCTTTGGGTATTGAGTAGACTTAGGAGTAATAGATGTAGGGGAGGATGTTGACTTTACCCTTGTATCTTCTCCTTCCAAAATTGGGCCACTTTTTTATAGACCTTTTATAGGATGTATGATGGTGGATCCCACCTTAGATCTCTATTTTAGGGCAAGTTAGGTATTAAATGAACCCACTCCTTTAATTTTTTGAGAGGAATGTTTATTAGAAGAATCCATACTTTAACACCTCTTATTTTCTTGAAAAATGGAAAAATCCATTTTTCTTACGAGGGTGTGGTAACTTTGGTCTTTTTCAAAGTTTTAAAATCTATCGAAGGCCTTTTTTAGATTTAGGAGGACCCTTCTTTTCTATAGCCTCCTTTTGATATGTAAGAGTGGATATTAAATGATTATACCCTTAGTTCCATCAAGCTACATAATCTCAAAGATAAAACTAGTTATGGATGAAGCCTTTACAGGGGATATGGTGTTATTTAGAAATGCTTTCACTCCTAAAGGACATAGAGACTATAGAGGGAAGGTAGAAAAATTCTCTATAAAAATTTTGATTCTTAGTGAGAGGATAAGCCCACTCATTATTATTAGTTAATATGGTGGTTAGGTGGAAGACCCAAGTATCAAAATACCTTCCTCTTTAGATGGTCTTCTATTGTGCTATCTCCTCAATAATGACATGTTGAAAGATGTAAGCCCTTCAAATTTCACTAGTTTACTTCATCTCTTTTTACTCATAGTTATGGGACCCTTTAAACCCCAATTTATAGGTAACTTAAAACCCTCATTTTCAATAGTTAATGGTTGTAAGAGCCTCAAAACCCCCTTGTTATGATCTCTAAAATTTGGGAATCTTAGTGGGAGGAAAAGCCTACTCACTATGATTTGGTTATGTGGTGGTTGGGTGGAAGAATCAAGTGGCAAAAGACTTTCTTTTTTGGATGGTATTATATCTATAATAATCCTTAAGGATGACATGATGAAGGGTATCAACCCTTTTAGATTCACTATTTTGAATCACCTGTGTATACTCAAGGGGGATCCTTAAAATCCCTAGTTTTGGGTACCTTAAAACCCTCATGTTTCATGTTCAATGGTTGAAAGAGTCCTAAAATTCCCTTTCTATGTTATTTAAAGGTTATGGATCATAGTAGGAATAATCAACCTACTTATTATGAATTGACTGTGTGAAAGTATTATGGATGACCTATGAGGTGGAAGACCTCCTTCAATTAAACTTCTATTCTATAGAATCCCTAGGGAAGACATGTGAAAGGGTGATAACCCTTTGAAATTCTCTGATTGTTAACATCTTTATGTACTAAAGGTTGCAGGAACCTTAAAATCCTTAGTAGTGAGAACCCTCAAAACCCTCATATTACTTAAGGTTGAGGGAGCCTATAGACCCTCTAGTTGTTTCTTATTCAGCTTTGCTAGGTTACAAGATCTTTAAAACCCTTTTGTTTTGCCAAGGTCATGGGTACCTTCACTTCACTTGTTAAAGGTTGGGGGAGCCTTCAAACCCTCTTTGCTACACTTGGCCATTATGGGGATTCTTTTTATGCCCTTTGTTGTACTTGAATGTGAGTCCAACTATCAAAATCTTCACCTCCCTAGTTCATAGCTCCAATTTCAAAAATGTTTTACCCTATCAAATAAAAAACATATCATTCTATTATAATTTTAAAAATTACAATAGACACTAATATATAATAAACATGAATAAAATATATTTTCAACACCTATAACATAATTATCATATAAACAAAGTCAATATATAACCAAATACAAAATTATATTAAAATAGACTACAGAAGAAAATTGTATCTAAACTAACATTTTAAACTTCTTTTTCATACATTTATATTCTATGTTTATATCTTATAATGAATTTTCATTACATGGTATAATATAAAATGAAACATAATTCTTATTATTCTATTTATTATATACTTATCAACCCACTATGTGGAAACTTACTCTTATTCTATTATACTATATATCCTCATAAAATTATGTATAAACTATCATTAATCAATTCAAGTATATGCTCATTTAATTTATCTATTTTCCAATCCTGTAGAATGAAAATTTTATATAAATAGGGCCCTTAGTATACTATCAAGTATTTATAATTTAAGTTAGAATATATATATTCAAATATACCTATTCTTACTTCTATATGTGTGTGTACACACACACACATAGATATATATTATCATAACCCTGGATCATCATATTTCTTCACATAATTATACCATTATCAATTATGAATCATACAGGTCTATACAACCTTTGTATTTATTTTTCAACTGGTAATTGTTTTGAAGTTAATCCTACATGTCTATTAAGGAAATACATACAATATAAAACACAACATCAAGTAAAACTATCCATTCTACCATGATTCACATATAAATTCATCTCAAACATAACCTAAAGGGTTTTTTAAGAGATATTCTCAATCTCAAGTTCCATAAAAGATCACACACAAACCTATAAATAACCCTTCTATATTTAAAATGTTTTCAAGTATCATTGTGTTAGAATTTACTCCATACGTATAAATATATGTAAACATATAAATACAACTAATAGGATCTAAACTTTATTAACCATTTTCATCCTTTAAAATTTCTTAGATAATTACATAGAAAACTATCTAAGGGTTGAATATATTCATAATGAAACTTATAATTAATAAAATAATCAAACCATTAGACAAACCTAAGTGCAAATCAAATTAAAGGGAATATAAGTTTGATTTGTAGGCCTGAGAACATATGCACATGCACGCGCGCGTGCGCGCGCACACCCACACACACACACAAGTATAAAAATTTATACATGTGTGTATATATATAATTTTATAGTATAATGAGAATCTAACATAGCCAAACCCCTACAACTAGCTCAAAAGTTTTTTTAAATCATAAACAAATAAAACAAACCCTTTCCTTTTCTATCATGGTTTGGTTCTCAGAATAAGATTCCTAAGGATAGAGTTTGAATTCCTTCTTTAGGTATATATTCCCTAAGAACCCTAGGGTAATAGATAAGGGTTAATTAAAATGAAAAATATATATTAACCCATATAAAAAATCCTATTTGTTTTAACTAAAAATATAACTAATAAAAGGAGCTCACCTGTAATTTTTGAAAATATTTTAATCAATCCTATTGTATCTATTCCCTGATCTAAAAACCTGATATTTTTCTTCTTCTCCTTCTACTATTCAATGAAAAATTAACTAGGTGTCTTTTATTTTTCATCTTTACCCTACTTATTATCTTCCCTTAACCATGCATTCTTGACATGAATTCCAGAGGACCTCCATTACTTTGGTAACTTAATCGCATGTAACAAAACTTACATAAATTCATCACTCCACTACTTATGTTCCACTTGTATTTCCCTTTTCCTAAGTGTGATATTTGTGGTTGAGACATTATCCACCTTTAAGACAAGGTCAACCTTAAACATAATGATAAACAAAAACTTAATTTTAAGGCATTTACCCTTTTTTCAAATCATCCAATTATCAAAATTGACTCAAACCTTCCACTCAATCATAAATTTTATTCAAAACATAAAGAATTATGCCAAAACAACATTTAAGAATAATAACTAAGCAATTTACCTTTGGATTGGGGTATTTTTCCCAATATTTATATTTAAAGCCTTTATTTCCAAACATGTATCTAATTATTTTACTTATATATGACCTTGTACCTTACCAATGAATTGGTATCCTCATTAAAAAAAAAACATAAAACAAGAAATCTTGTCTACCTAAAGCAAGTCAGAAGTTTATAAAAGTATAGATATGTAAAAAATAATATAATTATATGTCCTAACTTGATGTAGGTTATATAAAATAGACAATTAGATGAACAAACATGAAACAACAAAAATATAGAATACACAAGAAATAAACCTATTAATACATTCATGTTTATAAAAGCATAATGTAGTGAAAAACATAATATAACAATAATAAATTAACATTAATTTTATTGTTATGAAATCAAAGCAACCAAGGTTTGAATCATTAAATGTAATCATCATTTTTTTCATTCTAAATATATATATTTTTGTGTATATGGGTTCATCTTAGTCAACTCTTTCAATCCCCAATGTATATATTTTCTTCCCCCTCTATGATGATACTCTCCCTCCACACTATCAATGAGGTCATAAATATTATTTATCCAACTAATCAAACAAATCAATAGTTAGATTGTATCATGAAAACAATCAACATATAACCATAAAAAATGTTGAATGTAAGAAGTCTATAAAAATCATGATCATAATCATAATGTAACAACTATCAAAATTAATATATCTATCAAAAAAATAGTATATGCAAATATAGATTAAAATAAACATCATATCTACCAATAATTAATACAAAGCCCACTGAATATTGTCTCAAATATCCATGGGGAAAAGCTAGATGTGAGACCATACTCATATTTTTCATCTGGAGACCCTCTTACTTTAGCATAGTTGTTTTATTTTTTGGTTATTGCATATTATTATGACTTATTTTATGAGTTCCATTAAAATTTAATTTATGGGGTTCCATTTCAATCTCTAACTCATGAAAAAAAATTGTTTGATATATTTTACATGACTTCAATTGATGTTTCATTTACAATGATTAGACAATCCTTGTCAAGAATTAAAGAAATAGAAACTAACCTTTTAAAGTTTTCTAAAGTGTTTTACATTTTTATTGCATCACCTATCTACATAATTATTTTAATTTCAAAGGTAAATTCAAATTTGGGCTCTTGTATGATCAATTTATTCCCCATTATCCTAGTTATAAGCATTTACCTTTAAATTCTAAAATGGTCCTTGTTATTTTTCATTTATTCAAGTGGTCTTGTGTTGAAACATTTTCTTTGTGATTCATTATTGAATTTTTTGACTTTATTATTGTTTTAATTAATGTATATTTATATAAAATTATAAATTTAAATGATCATATTATAGATTTGAAATTTTAATTTAGATATTAAATCAATTTATTTTAATAAGATTGGTGGTTGTTTGGTCAAGCCTTCATTAAAATTAGGATTTATTTACATTTTTGGGATTTAATTATAATAAATTTAATGTTTGATAAAATATAGTTTATGTTTCACATGGTTAGGACTGAGTCATTACATGATTTTATCGATAGTTACATGTGCTTAAATAGGTTTTAGTTTCACTAATATATTGATCATCTTCTTGAGTTTCTATTTTGTCTTAGTTTAACAACTTAGGTATTTGGCTTTTGGTGACTCATGATGTTGATTTATATAGTCTCAAGACTTACTAAGCATGAAATTTTGATATTTTTCCATGTGGTGGCATTTACTATATTTAGGGCTTGAGGAACTAACACACAACTAACTAGTCATAGTATTCACTTTTCTGCTGACCCAACCTTACAATTGGTGACATGTGTTGAGATATTAGTATAGAGAAAGTTCAAGTGATTTTAATTTTTATGACTCCCAATCATGTTATAGTCCACTAAATGGAATAATCTTAGATAATTATGGCATAGAGGGAGGTATTTCATAGTTGATATTCCCTGAACACCCTGATAGCTACAAGTTATCCACATGGTGAGTCATTACTTAATTATAACTTATAGGAAAGGGGGATGATGCGTAATGAAACATTAATTATTTATGAGATTCTTGATATTGTGCCACATGGAATTATCTCATGGACTTTTCCTATAGATTATATAAAATAAATAATTAGAGAGTCTAAACACTTAAGATTTTCAATCCATCCACATGTTATTAGATCATATAGTTAGAATTTAAGAGACATTTACATAGTTCTAAGATTTTTAAACCCCTAATTATAATTATTACAACATGTGGTCACATCAAAGATAATTAAAGCCTTAGTATCCATAAGTAGTCTTAAACAATCAATTATGGCTAATGACCATTGAGCCTTAAAGGCATGAGATGTCACTATGTGGTGACATCACATGCATTAGGAGCCTAGAGATAGTGATGGAAAAATTAAATAACCTACACCATAGATAAGCATTGAATGATTAATAAGTGGAAAGATCTAGATATGAAAATGAGAATAGAGATAGGTCCAAGCCAATGATATATTAACATGTAGATCACTAATAAAAAAACCAAAAGAGAACATGTGGCCTAGTGTGCCCAAAGATGACCACGTAGACCTATAGGTAGGTAAACAATGAATCTAAATTTGATAGCCATGGTAAAGACAAAGAGACAATAAAATGGTATTTTTTAACCTGATTATAAATGAAAATGCTTGAAAAAAGGAGGGGACATAAATATATGGAGCAACAAAGTGTTACATCATGAACCTAAGGATATCAAGAAGTAGCCACAACCTAGAATCCTTTACAAGATCTTGAAATAAAGTTTTAAAATGTTAATAATAGTGAATATAAGATAAAATGATTGGTGAAGCCGGACATAGCAAAGGAACTAAATAGAAATCAAGTGAAATTTTCTCACATTACATGATTTCCTCTTGGAGAGAAGAATAAAAAGGTATAGTGCAAATTTTTAAGATATTAACTGCATGCCACCAATAGAGACATGTTGTATAGTTATAATATCTCATACCATATTTTGATCCTTATGGTCATTTGAAAAATAAAGCATAAACCAAACCCATTTTAGAATAGATCTAGAGAAACATTCATAGTAGGGGTGCATCTATTTATATAATAAGGACAATCCATTACTCCCAAATTAATTGATCATAAATATTTAATAAATAAATAATCTTATCATGGGGATAAGCATAATAAATTGGTAATTATCAAATCTATAATAAGAACTGACTAATCCATCATTGGGATTAATACAAAATTATGTGTTTGGTCATCATTGGGTTGTTAATCAGTCAATAGAATAAATTGAACACTAGATAGGTCATATTTATCATCAAAGTTTAGAGTGTATTAGAGATTGAATCCAGTTTCATCCTGATAGTTGTATCTAAAATTATGCCATCACTCACATCTTATATTTCCTCTTCTTGATGTGTTATCTCAAGAAGCCAGATAAGCTTTAACTAGTTAATCATTTAATGTTTATATCAAGAGAATTTAATTATGGTTGTGAATCACATCTCATGATGTTTTAACCATGTATAAATAACCATATATTTTTTCCATGAAAAAATGTTGACACATTTGGATACCAAAATTTTATTGAGATTTAGCTAGGATTTTAGCTCCATTTCCTACTTGTTTTGTCTTGTTATCTATGAAAGATATTTATTTGAGAAGTAATATATGTATATAATTTTTTGATGTAGTTGGTATGACATTTAATATATGATTAGATTGTGTATCAGCTTATTTAGTTAGATTTGAGATCTCATTCTAGTTACTTTGAGGCTTACATTAGTCATGATGTGTAAATAGTTGTAGGCTTTTGTAATAGATTTATTTTGAATAGAGTTATAGATTTCATGTTCACATAATTTTTATTTAAGTTTTTATTATTATGGTGTTTTATTTTGTGTAGTAGTTATACTTGATGCCCATTGATTTGATTAAATCCCACAATAGTCTAATTTTTGAATATTTGAAGACATGTCTTAATCAAGGGACTTATCTAAATTTTTCACTATTATCTCTCTATTTTTTTTTTAATGAATAATATCATACCCATTACATTATATATATCCCATTTTGTAAAGGAACAAACAATGATAACTTGAATATCTTTGAAGAAACCATTTGAACCTTAGGTGGAAATAATCATAACTCAGCCATATTATAAAATTTAGAATTTCTTGCCCTTTTGATCATCATCTAGTCCTAAAAATGAGGGGAACTCTTTATCACATGTTTTTTAATCATAGATTTTCCACTCATAATAGTTATCTTTATAATTTTCTCCAAGTGGGCCATACTTTTAGCCTAATAGAAATTAGATCTAAAAGAAGAGTCTTGATGCCATATTCATTGTCTTGTGGTATTTTTTACCATAAATATCCATGTAATATAATCCTTTTCATGAATTAAGGTATTTTAGTTCATATTTATGTTTCTCATATGTTTTATGCTTAAAAATCATACCATTAGATATTAATGTTTATCACTTTGGATTTTTCTTCAAGGATCACATGATCTAGAGTTAGGTTGGGTCATAGAAGATTAATTATGTCTCATATTCAAGACTATTTATGTCTTTATTCTAATCAATTTAGAGATAGGATATTAGTTTACCCAACTACATCCCCATACTTTTTCACAAATAGACCAATCTAAATTATTGTAGCTTGGCTAGTTGGATTTATTATAAATGATTTAGGTGATGTGAATGATCTACCCAAAAACCCTAAGCATTACCTTCCAAAGTTATCTCCAAACAATAGAAGGCCTATAGAAGAAAACATCACATCATATAAAAATTCCCTCAATTTACTTAATGTTGATCATGAATATGGATCTCGTAGGTTATTTCCTTTCACCTTGCTTGATCAAGCTTATGATTGGTTATTTAATCTCCATGAAATTTTAATCATTAGATGGAATCAATTAAATAACACATTTTATCCCATTTTAGTTAGGTAGTCAATCCAAGCATCTTATACCAATAATTTTCATGCATGATAATGGAATCCAATGAGCCTTATGCAATTTTAATAAAATATTTCAAAAAATGTATAATAGGGTAACATATTTATTTAGAATAAATACCTAGCTATCCTTATAAATTTTTAAGAATGGATTGGATCTTTGGACTAACACTTTATTAAGGATAGATCTTATTGTCATTTACCTACCCCTCACACATGTATAATCAGTAAAAGTGGATAGGAAAAACAATCCATATGGGAAAATGTTGGCCAACATTCCTAATGTTCTCACAAACATGCAAGCGTTAAAATTAATCCTACCTACAAATAAAAATGTTTTATTGGTATAGCCTCTTCTAATTATGAATCAAATTCCTTTAAAACATGTTTCCCCTAATAAAAATTTAGGATTTCTAAATCTAGTTAGTAATGAAGTAATGCCTCAGTCTTATAGATGAGATTTAGTTCCAGTTATAACCAAAAATACACATAATTCTCCTTAAGATTTAGACAAAACTAAATTAGACACAATTCAAAGAATAGTCCAAATATTGAGAAATGATTTTTTTAACTTGAAAAAATAAGTAGGTATCTCAAGTAATGAAATTTATGCCCCAAAATTTAGTTACCAATGCAATTATAGACCATATAATAGAGCTACTAAATAGTTTGAGTCTTCATCCAACAAATTTCATTAGATCAATATCATGGAGATTTCTTTTCCCAATTTGTATCATGTTCATAGCACATCTCAACATGGATAGCTTGATTATATTGATTTTTATCTATATTTTGACATTTTGTAGAAGGAAATTGAATAATATGAGGTTATTATAAATGATCATAATACTTTAGGTAGTTTTGATGCTTCTACTTTATCAAAATCCTTTAATAAAGCCATTATTTTAAAGACTTTAAAGTTCCTAATATAAAATAAAATGAACTTGAAGATAATACCAATGATATTCAATATTTATAATAGTATCGGAGAGGAAACTTAGGAATATATCACATCATATTTTCTCTACTTCAACTCCATTAGACAATGATTACACACCACTTGATCCTAAAGATAGAAATTAACCACCTCCACCAAAATTAGGTGATAATAAACCCTCCACTATAAAAAAAGGTTGTAACATTATGGAAGATATGAAAATTATTAAAACGCGCAAAACACTCAATGAACTAGCATAAATCACTAAACAAATGGATTTGTTTCTTAAGTATCTTATAGATGAGAGTAGTAAACCCAAGCAAAATAAACCTACCAATACTAATATTTTAATACATTAGATTAGGACTAAAGTTACACCATGATTTTTTATAATCATAATTTTTTGTAGAAACCTCCAAAATTGTCTTGTAGATTATGGTACATAAGTTAATGTTATATATGCAAGTATTTAAAAGAAGTTAGGATTGGTCCCTATAAAATTATACAAAGTGGTAGTTGAATGAGAAAAGTCTAAATTCAAGTTTTTAGGAGGATTTTTAAATCTCCATGTGAATTTATAAGTTAAAACAATACTGTAATATTTCATAGACATATAATTAGTTGAGATACCAGAAGCATATGGCATGATACTAAGTATATAGTGGTCAAGATTACTCAATGTCTATATGGCAACTAATTTTTCCAATATGTGGCTACCATGGAGAGGAGTAAAATATCAAATTAGAATTGATAGAGAGTCATGAATCAAGTTGAATATAATATAATATAACATAGTCAATGAGAAAGTTATTTGTACTTCTATATATACAAGTATCTATACTTTGTCAACCAAACCAATAAAGAAGAAAATGTCTGATCGTGATCAAAATTTAGGTATGTGGTCACTATATTTGGATGGAGCATGTTCCAAGAAATAAGTTGGGATTGGTATTGTATTTATTTATTTTAGTATTAAGAGACATGTTAAAACTTACATATTACATTTTCCTTGTACTAACAACATGAAAGAGCATGAATCCTTGATTTTGGGTCCATATTTTGTAACTAGGTTCGATGTTCATCAATTAATAGTATTTATTGATTCTAAATTAGTTGTCAACTAGGTACGTAATTTTTTTAGTGAAATGTTTCCTATTTAAATAAATGTAAATATTAATTTTCATATCCAATTAAATATTTTAATGCTTTTGATATTTTAGTCATCCTTAGAGTATAAAATTCCATGGTAGATTCACTAGTTGTCGTAGTTATGAACCTCATGTCCTTAGACAAAATTGACCTAAAAAAGTTTTTAATCAAATTATTTTCTTATCCATCTATGATTGATAATGTTAAAAAATTTCCAACTGTTTTACAATGTTAATAAAATTATTAATTTCCTATCTAATGCTTTTGATGCAAATGTAATTAATGAAGAAGAAATACTTGATTTCGAATAACAAAAATACATTTATGATGGATTACTTTAGGTGAAATATAATCATATTATAAAAGGTATGATGTCATTAGTGTTGTGTTGTGGAGCTAAAAGCTTCACCAAATGAGTAAATTGTAGGTTGCTGGAGTTACACAGTCGCTGACTGACGTCAGTCAGGAGTGACCGACATCGGTCAGGGGTCGACTAGGATCTACCGGCGTCGGTTATGGATCAGCTGACGTCGGTCATGTGTAGATAGGCAGGGAACAACATCGGTTACCTGTGCATCTATAAAGTTTATTTTTGTAGATGAACATATTGTTTGCATGATTAGATTAACTGTTGGTATTGAGTCCACATTTCTGTTTTTGGTAGGACTGATTTGAACCCTTGATTAAGGGTATATCTAATGGTGGAGAATGCATGCTCATGTTTCCTAATATTATATAATAGGATTAGATCTTCATAGCTTATGGTTAGATAGAATAATACAAAACATTTATTGTATATGTGTATCAATCCAGGTTGTTGGAATTGATTGTAATTGAGGGAGAAAACTCTTGAGGGAAAGAGATCTATACATCTGAGAGGTGTGAGAAGAAAGTGTGATTTTTCTTCATTGTATTTCCTTCTGGAAGAGTTTAATACAAGTTTTTAGGGTGGTTTCTTGTATCTCTTATTGTTTGCTATTTTTGATTCTAGTTACTTATTATTCTGATTTAATTCCATGTTTAGTTGCTTACATAAAAGTAATCAATTGTTCTTGTTAAGATCTTGACAAGTGGTATCAGAGCTCAAGTTGACTAACAGGTGTTTCAAATCTGGTTAGTGTTTGTTGATTATAGGTCACTCACAAGGGTTTTTGTTTGAGTGGGAGAAGCAATGGTAGAAGAAAGTAAACTGAGAATGGAGAAGTTTAATGGCAAGAATTACCAATTAAGGAGAATGTAGATAGAAGATTATCTATATCAGAAAGATATATACTTACAGTTAGGTGGGGTTTCAAAGAAGCCCACAGACATGGAACATGAAGAATGGGAAGTTCTTGATAGAAAAGCTCTTGGATCTATAAGATTGAGTCTGGCATCTACTGTGATATCTAATTTATCATAGGCAAAGTCAATGGTAGAGTTAATGACTACTTTAGAAAATTTATATGAAAAACCCTTAGCTTCAAATAAGGTATATCTTATGAAGCAGTTATTTAATTTACAAATGCAGGAAGGTGGATCTATATCAAGTCATCTAAATGATTTCTATGGAATTTTAAATCAATCAAATTCAGTCAAAATAGTTTTTGATGATGAAATTAAAGCTCTATTAATCTTATGCTCTTTACCTGAAAGCTAGCATAGCTTGGTAATGGCAGTTAGTAATACTGCATCTGCTTCAAATATTTTAAAAGTAGATGATGTTGTTAGTGTAATCTTGAATGAAGAAATTCATAGGAAAAGCATAGAGGAAACATCAGGGAATGCTTTAAGTTTTGAAAGTAGTGGAAGGCAAAAAGAGAAGAGCAAGCAAGGCAGATTAAGGTCTAAGTCAAAGATGAGAAATAGATCCAAATCCAGAAATGGAAAAATAAAAATAACTTGCTGGAATTGTGGAAAGAGAGGACATGCAAAGAAAGATTGTTGGTTGAATTAATGAAGAGAATCAGCATGAAGGTAATGAAGAAGCAAAAGTTGTAGGTATTGTTGCACAAGATGCTCTTTCACTTTCTTTGCATAATAAAATAGAATCTTGGGTTTTAGATTCTGGGGCCTCTTTCCATGCTACCCCAAATAGAGAATTTTTCAATGATTATGTCCAGGGAGATTTTGGAAAAGTTTATTTAGGGGATGATGAGCCTTGTAAAATTGTTGGCAAAGGAAAAGTGTAGCTGAAATTGTAGAATGGCAACACATGGGTGTTGAAGGATGTCATGCATGTCCCAGCCCTGAAGCTGAATCTGATTTCTGTAGGAAAGTTGGGTGATGAGGGTTGTATAGTAACTCTCACAGCTAAATCTTTGAAGGTTACCAAGGGTGCACTTGTATTAGTCAGAGGTAAGAGAGTGGGTACTCTCTATTTATGTAATTGTATTACTGATTATTCTCCTTCTATATTATCTACTTCAGATGTGGATGTAAAGTTGTGGCACTGTAGGCTTGGCCACATGAGTGAGAAGGGAATGACTATTCTTAAGTCAAAATATAAGCTTTCAGATTTGAAAAGCATAGATCTAGATTTATGTGAGCACTATATTTTTGGGAAACAAAAGAGAGTGAGTTTTCTCAAGACTGGGTCAACAAAGAAGAAGCACAAGTTGGAGCTTGTTCACACAGATGTGTGGGGACCAGCTAAGGTTGGTTTTATTGGAGGATCATAGTATTATGTTTCTTTTATTGATGATGTTATAAGAAAGGTATGGGTTTATTGCATAAGGAAGAAATCTATTGTTTTTGACACTTTTAAGATTTGGAAAGCTTTGGTTGAGAATGAAATAGGTATGAGATTGAAGTGCCTTAGATATGACAATGGTGGTGAGTTATGCAGCTATAAGTTTAACTAGTATTGTTATATGATTGGAATACGTAGGCAAAGGATAGTTCCAAGGACACCTCAGAAAAATGGAGTTGTTGAAAGGATGAATAGAACAACATTGGAGCATGCACAGAGTATGAGATTGCATGCTAGTTTGCCCTTACAGTTTTGGGTAGAAGTTGTAGATACTGAAGTTTACTTGATTAACAGAGGACCCTCTACAACTCTAGATGGTGGAATTCTAGAAGAGGTGTGGAAAGGTAAAAAGGTAGATCTTTCATTTCTTAGAGTTTTTGTAACTAAAGCTTTTGTGCACGTTGATAATAAAAATAGAAAGAAGCTGGATGCTAAATCTATGAGGTGCACATTTATTGGTTATGGCTCTAGAGATTTCAGATTCTAATTTTGGAATCTAGGAAATAATAAAATAATTAGGAGCCATGATGTTGTTTTCAATGAAAAAGTGATGTATAGTGATCAGCTTAAGAAGCTGAAGAATTTTGAGCAGAGCAATGTTGAATTGGATGAGGTGATGATCCAAAATGAGCTCACGGGAAAGAATCATCATAGACAAGAAAACACAAAGACCAATGTTGGTCAGGTAGGAACTGACATTGACAATAAAGGAACTGACGTCAGTCAGATAGTGACCAATGTCGATCAGGAAGGAATCGACGTCGGTCATGTGGAACCGATGTTGGTCAGTTACAATCCTGGAGGTGATCGAGGTCGATCATTGTCAGAGAATTTAGGTAGACAGCGTGTTGTGAATGAGTCTCAGACGCCCATCAGGAGGTCAAAAAGGGTAAGTAAACCTCCAATTTGATATTCCCCTTCATTATTCTATTTATTGCTCACTGATGGTGGAGAACCAGAGAGTTTTGATGAAGCAATATAGGTGGAATCTAGGAATCAGTGGGACCTTGGCATGAATGAGGAAATTGATTCCTTGAAAAAGAACAAAACAAGGGATTTGGTTGAGTTGCCAATGGGAAAGAGAACACTAAAAAATAGATGGATCTACAGATTGAAGGAAGGAGAGAATGGACAGATGAGATATAAGGCTAGGTTGGTAGTGAAAGGATTTACACAAAAACCAGGTATTGATTTTGGTGAAATTTTTTCTCCTATAGTAAAAATGACTTCTATTCAGACTGTATTGTCTTTAGTTGCTATTGAGGATTTGCATCTTGAGCAGCTTGATGTTAATACATCATTTCTTCATGGAGATTTAGATGAAGAAATATATATGGATCAGTCGAAAGGTTTTGAGGTCAAAGGTAAGGAGAAACTTGTGTGCAGGTTGAAGAAAAACTTGTATGGTCTTAAGCAAGATCCAAGACAATGGTATTTGAGGTTTGATAGGTTTATGACTGAGCATGATTTCAGTGGATGTCAATCTGATCAATGTGTTTATTTTAAGAAATTGGATAATGGTAGATATATTATCCTATTGCTATATGTAGATGATATGCTTGTTGCAGGTTCACACATGCAGGATATCTCTGAGCTTAAGGTGAAATTAGCTCACACATTTTCCATGAAGGATTTGGGAGCAGCTAAGAAAATCCTTGGCATGAGTATTAAGAGAGGAAAAATCATAGGTTGATTTTGTCTCAAGAGGATTATGTGAACAAGTTTTTGAAACGGTTCAATATGGAGGATGTAAAACTGATAAGCACACCTATGGCTAGACACTTCAAGCTGAGTAAAGAACAGTGTCCTAATTCACATGATGAGGTAGAGTACATGAGTAGAGTTCCATATGCTTTTGTAGTTAGGAGCTTAATGTATGTAATGGTATGTACTAGACTGGATATTGCCCAAGCAGTGGGAGTTATCAGTAAGTATATGGCCAATCCAGGGAAGGAATACTAGAAAGCAGTCCAGTGGATTCTCAGATATCTGAGAGGGACCAGTAGTAGGTATTTATGCGATGGAGGGTCAAACACTTCTCTACATGGTTATGTAGATTCGAATATGGCAGGTGATTTAGATGGTAGGAGAAGCACCACAGGATATGTGTTCACTGTTGGTGGAATGGCAGTTAGCTAGATTTCAAAGTTATAGAACGTTGTTGCCTTGTCTACTATAGAGGTAAAATACATTACAGTCATAGAGGCTAGCAAAGAGATGATATGGATGGCATGGTTCATGGAAGATCTAGGAAAGGAGCAAGAGAGTTGTAGATTATATAGTGATAATCAAAGTGCAATTCATTTGGCTAAGAATTCAACCTTTCATTCAAGAACCAAACATATACAACTTTGGTACCACTTCATAAGACATGTATTGGAGGATGGTGAGTTAAAGCTAGAGAAGATCCATATAGATAAGAGCCCTGTTGATATGTTAACAAAGCCAGTAACAAAGGAGAAGTTGAATCTTCATTCAAATTTTGTTGGTATTCAAGATTGAGCTTGAAGATGGAAAAGCTAGAAGATGTTGTTGTACAGGTACTGTTGTAGCTGTTTATCTCTAGGTGGGAGATTTTTGAGTTGTGGAGCTAAAAGCTTCAGCAAATGAGTAAATTTTAGGTTGCTAGAGTTACACAGTCACCAACATTAGTCAGGAGTGACCGACATCGGTCAAGGGTCGACTAGGATCTATCAGCATCGGTTATGGATCGGCTGACGTCGGTCATGTACAGATAGGTAGGGACTAACGTCAGTTACCTGTGCATCCAAAAAGTCTATTTTTGTGGATGAACAGATTATTTGCATGATTAGATCAACTGTTGGTATTGAGTCTGCATTTCTATTTTTGGCAGGATTGATTTGAACCCTTGATTAAGAGGTATATCTAATGGTGGAGAATGCATCCTCATGTTTCCTAATATTATATAATAGGATTAGATCTTCATAACTTATGGTAAGATAGAATAGTACAAGACATTTATTGTATATGTGTATCAATCCAAGTTGTTGGAATTGATTATAATTGAGGGAGAAAACTCTTGAGGGAAAGAGATCTGTACATCTAAGAGGTGTGAGAAGAAAGTGTGATTTTTCTTCATTGTATTTCCTTCTGGAAGAGTTTAATACAAGTTTTCAGGGTGGTTTCTTGTGTCTATTATTATTTGATGTTTTTGATTCTAGTTACTTATTATTCTGGTTTAATTCCATGTTTAGTTGCTTACATAAAAGTAATCAATTTTTTTGGTTGATCCCCAATAATTAGATATATTATATGACCTAAATAACATAGTAAATAAATTATTAAATGAACCATGGATAAGTTTAGGTTTATGTATTCTTAACATGGGAACTATAGACAAGCATAAAAACATGGTGGTTGGATTTCAATGTTGTGACAAAGAAATGAAAATGTTAAATAAGATGTTAATGTGTTATCAAGATATCATAACATAGAGGTAAAATGAATTGAATATGTTTGATCCTCATCTTATGACCTAGAACATTCCCCTGAAGCTTGATCAAAGGCCTTTTAGAGAGTATTAAAGGCTATTAAATCTAGTCTTATAACCGATCATCTTGAAAGAAGTATAGAAGATGTCATCTGGCATTATATTCATAGTATTCCATTCAACTTGGATGGAAAACCTAGTACCTATGAGGAATAAAATGGATAAATTTATCTTAGAGTAGATTTCAAATATCTAAATCATTCAATAAAAAAAGATAATTATCCCTTGCATTCACTTGATCATGTAATTCAACAAGTCAATAGTTCTAAGATGATTCCTTTTCTAGATGGATTCCTAGGTTACAATAAGATGTTAGTGGATAAAGCAGACATAGACAAAACAAAATTCACCACCAAGTGGGGCACCTATACCTACAATAAAGTTACATTTGGTTTTGTTAATTTTGGTTCCACATTTCAATGATCTATGGAAATTTATTTCAAAGGACTAATTGGTAAATGCATAGTAGTATACATGGACGACCTAACTATATTTTACCAACTTAGATTAGATTACTTGAGTCATCTAGATAAAGTCTTTGTAAACTATGAAAGTTTTGTCATATCATTTAACCCCCAAAAATGTGTCTTCTATGAAACACAAGGTGATATTTTAGGCCATATTATCACCAAATAAGGTATGTCAATTGACCCAAAGTGAGATAATGTTTTTTACAAAATTTAACTATCAAATAGTATGAATATATGAAATTGGCAAAATCAATTTTGTAAAAAAAATTATTTCTAGTTTTTTTAAGATAATTAAACCTTTAAACTCAATGTTAAAACATGGAGCTAAGGTATAATGGGATGCTTATTCTAAAAGGGCATTTTAAGAAATCAAGAATGTAATTAGGCAAGCTCTTATGTTGGCCAATCTAGATTATGATAAATATTTATATCTCTACTATTTTGGCTCTAATCATATTATTTAATTTATTTTGACATGATGATTTGAATATGGAGAGCACCCCATATCCTTCATGAGCACATATTTTAAAAATACCAAACCGAATTACCCTATGCCAGATAATAGTCCTAGGAATTGGTAAAGGCAATTAAAAACTTTCATCATGACATTTTGTGGAACAAAGTGTATTCCATATTTCTATACCCATTAATCAATTAAATGATAGAAAATAAGGAGTTAAGTGAAATAATTGGATGCTAGGTTCCTAATTTTTAAAAATATGGCATCTAAGTGAAACCTAAAAAAATTGTATATGGTCAAGGTTTATGCAAGTTAATTTCATAATTTGATGCCAACATCTCCATCATGGAAATTAATTAATTTGAGGTTCAATTTGGTTCATGGTATGATTTAATTTTCCATTATTTTCTTTATGAAATGCCACCATTCCATTTTGATAGGATGTAGAGAAGAGCATTGATGTTGAAGGCTACATGTTATATGTTGTAAAGAGTAGATTTGTACTGTAAGAATCATGAGGGGATTTACTTGAGATGTTTGTCTAAGGAAAAAAAACAAGAGGTGATAAACTCATTTCATGATAATCTAGGAAGTAGTTGCCCTTATGATAATGTCATGATACACATTATTCTTAGAGTTAGATATCATTTACCACCATTATTAAATAATGATTATTAATATGTGAGGACTTATCATTCATGTCAAATATTTCTTAAAAGGGAGATCATGCTTCTATAACTAGTGATTAAGTAATACCCATTTTCTCTATGGGTCTAGACTTCATTAGAGTCATAAATCCTAACTCATTTGTTAATCATAAGTACATTCTCACCACCACCAACTATTGTACAAGGTGAATTGAATCTAAAGCAACAATAATTAGTATAGCTGAAAATGTTATTTTATTTCTGGAAGATTCTATTGTAACTTGATTAAGCAATCCTCTGTAACGTGTTTATGATAATGGACCTACTATCCAATTAGTATAAATGAATGTGTAAGTATATCATAATCAAATTGAACTTAAGTTCTCCTCAAACTATTATCCCTAGGGAAATGGTTTGGTAGATTAAAAAAAATAAGAATTTACTAAATTCCATAAAGAAGGAAATTGATCAAAAGCCATGAAATTGGCATGTATTTCTCAAATAATCATTATGGGTTGATATAACAAATAATAAATAAATATTTAATAGTTTCCCTTTCTTTCTTATCTATGCATTAGAACCAATTTTCTTAATGTAGCTCAAGAAAATCACTTATCATTTTGGATAAGAATACATGGAAGTAGATTTAGGAAATAAATAGAGATTGTTGGACTTGATCCAATTAGAAGATACATAGGATGAAGCTTTACAAATTATTAGTAAATATCAAGGTGTTATGAAGAGATGGTTTCACAAGAAAGAACAAGGAAAGATTTTATGTGTTGCAAACTTTGTCTTGTTATGGGACAAAGCCCACAAGAGAAAAGGTCAACAATAAATTTTAGTCCTTTATGGATGGGACCTTAACATGTATTGGAAATTTTCGTATAAAATGCATTCAAACTAAGAGATCTCTAGGGAAAGGATTTACCACTACTAGTTAATGAACAATAATTAAATCATTACTTCATAACTTATCCATCTAATATTGTTTCTAATTGATGATATTGAGGTTCCTCTGTGTATATATTTTATATATAGTTTTTTAGTTTTCATAGTTGGTATTTACAACTTTTTGATTTGATTTAGTTTAGTTTGATTTTGTGTTTTTTTTTTAGTTTCAGCTTATTTTTGGTGTTGTTTATTTTCCTTGACTTGTTTAGAATTGTTTCATGTTTTGACTATTTAGTGGTTCATATTATGCCTTTTCAAAAAGTGATTAGAGTTGTTCACTAGTTTCTCATAAGAAATTAGTTATTGAAAGGGTAGTATTTGGCATTTGTGAATATTCCCTAATGTATCTTGTTTACTCCTTATGAGGATTAGATCATCAACCTAATAATGGAATCATAATTTAAAGAATGGATATAAATTTAGAAAGTAGTATGTTAAATCAATGTTGTGTCTTTATGATCCTATAGGCTGAGAACTTTAAATGGTTGATGATAAAGTATGACAATTTTTAGTTTAGAAACTAGAATGTGAATCATCCTTGAATAGTGACATAAGATGCTATCATTTTTTTTGGAATTTCCAAAATTTGAAGGCCTATGACTCAAGATAGAGTATGTGAATTTTAGAAACATTTCATTTTCTTGATGAAACCATCAAACTTAACTTAATATCACATCTAAATAAAAATATAGAAACTAAATTTATCTAAATTTGTATTAATGATAATGAATTTTTTGATTATATCATTATACCCTTGGATCGGTTCCCAATGCTAAATGGACTAAACATTAAAATCTTAAACAAAAGGAAATCAAAAAGAAATTGAACAAAATGCAATATCCAAATTCTTTCCTCTAAAGGATGATTCAAAACATCTCCATCATAGGATTTTAGGCCTATTGAAGGCTTTGAATGAGACCAAATGTATCTTTGTTAGGACTATAGATGCTTACATGGTAGCAGAGCAATGCCCATGCCATTCCCCCAAGCAAAAAATATAAAATTGTCCCTCTTGTAAATTCTAATTATTTTAGGTAGTTTTAAATTTATTTACATGAATGTAAGAGATATAAAGTAATTAGTCATTCCTAACACATACTAATGGTCTTGAGTAGATCTAAAACTTAATATGTCACCTATTGAGGTAGAATTTAGTCCTTTAATCTTTCTAGTTATTTATAAAGGAATTTTTTGTAATTTTGTGTCTTTTGTTTGGGTTTGATGATTTATATTCTATGTTACGAATGATTATTAACATTCTCCCCATGAATGTCCCCATTTTTTGGGTCCATCAATTTCCCATACTTATATTTTCCATACGGGGACCCTTTTGATTTAGAACAACTATTTTCCTTTTTGGTTCTTGTATACTAGTATGACTTCATTTATGAGTTCCATTAAAATTATAGAGATAGGGTTCCATTTTAGTCTCTAAATCAAGATTCAATTTTTTTTTATAACATTGGAAAGGATTGATTTGATGCTTCATTCACAATAACTATACAAGGGAGATTTCAAGCAATATAAACTAACCTTTTGAAGTTTTCTAAAGTGATTCAATTTTTTATTACATCATCAAGTTTCATACCTATTTTAATTTCAGAGGTCAATTCAAATGTGGTATTTTATATGATCAATTTACTCCCTATTATCCTATTTAGAATAATTTGCATATAAATTTTAAACTAGGCCATGTTATTTATTATTTATTCATGTGGTCTTGTGTTGAAACTATTAGCTAATTTTTGGCCACCATTAGAGGGTTTTATAAAAACAATTATCAACCAAGACTCCACATTGAGTGATCACCTTGAAAACCCCCTTTTCAATGCATGTTAGCATAGTTTAAGTTAACTTTGATAAGTTTAAGGGAATGTTTCTCTTGATTATATGCTTATCTAAGTCACTTCATGTCATGTTTCAATATTTTTCAAGAACTATTAAGGGTTTAGGATATATTTTTAAACCAAAATTTATGTTTCAGGTTCATGTCATAGCCCCTGTAGATTATACAAGTGCCAAAATGGGTTTCATGTTATGTTGAAGGTCAATAAGTCATGTTTTAAACTCTTCTGCATGTCACTAAAATGTGTAAAATGTAAAAAAATAATTTAAGACCCCAAAAGGGTGAAAAACATGTATAAATGTATTTTAAAAATATTTAGGAATAATAATATAATGTGAAGGCTAGCAATAAATGATGATAAGTTAGTTTCAAATGAATAAAAGTAGTTACAAGTATTTTTCAACACGTAGGAGAGGCTTGTCATTCACTTGTATAGATAAAAAAAGACTAATTAGAAGGTGTAAATATATTTAATAGTGTATTTTAATCTTCCATAGGCCAAATACATGATTTTAATGTAGGTACAGGTCTAGAGGATGCAAAGGAAAAATTGTTTCTCTTACATCACTCCTTTGTCAAACTCATAAAGGCAAACATCACATGTTTGGTTCATACAACACAAAGAGGTTTGAGACCTGATATTTTTAATAGATGATGGGGTAATAAGGGCCTTAAAATTAATTTCCATATTCATTAGATTTGTGTCCCCTCCCTTACGAATAATATTTAAGAAGGTAGGGTGGTCTTAAACCCTACCTAAACCTTAGAAGCACAGTTTTGGTAACTTTCAATGAAAATGTGAAGTTTTTGGTGATGAATCAAGGTTTTAAAGAATTTATAAACTTTATCCAATACCCTCACATCATATTAAATTTTTTTTGACCAACATGGTAGTGGAGAGTGAGAAAAACCTCATTTTACTAAGTGCAGGCCTTAATGAAGATGTAGTGAGTGTCTTGGAGTTTGTGAGAGTTTTATTGTGAGTAAATGGTTTGGATAAATAATCATATTTTTTCCTAAAGTATATAAAAACATTTTTTAATTTTATTTTCAAGTCATTGACACACTCTGTCCTCAAATTGACTTCTTGCTAATGGACTATGTGAACATGGAAGAGTATTGTGAAATATCCAAACATACATTCAAAGTGAATGAATCTATGGAAGTGAAATTACATTATTGAAATACACGACTCATTTTTTTATTTTAATTCTACAAATTAATAATTCATTTGGGATCTAAATTTCTACATCCCATTCTTTTTATCCTCTAAGTGGACTGTGTTATAACTTTACTAAATATAGAGGTGATTAAAAAGGGTGTTATAAATTGAATTGCAATTGTTGTATGAAGGTTAAGAACTCATGAGTAGGTTATGAGATGATGGAATATATAATTAAATGATAATATGTCTAAAAATTCAATTTTTAAAAGGACTAACATGAAAAAAATAGACCTATATGCCTCTTATCCATATGAAATGCAATAACTCTTACATTAGAGATGACGATTTAGAGGTTAGATGTAATGTATGAGTCATGAGATATAATGTGAATATATTTAAGGATATATAAAGAATTAATTTTGTCCATATATACTCAATTTTTAGTCTTAACAAATCTCAGACCCTAGCCTAGTAAGGTAGATCTGTTGAAGAGACATAGTCTTGTCCATGACAAAGCACAAGGTTGCACTATTTGTGAGGTTAAGTGAAGGTTGAAGAGATTGGTAGAGGTTAGGGATAGAACACATAAGGTTTATATCCTTAATAAAATATTTAAAATTTCAAATCAAATAATGAGAGTCTCAAATCCTTATGCATACCTATAGTCAAGGAGCCACACATAGGCCTATGTGTAAACTTGTGAAGATGTTTTGTGTCTTATGAGTATATGTAAGAATAATGGATGTAATGACCTAATTGAGTGATTTTCAATGGTTTTGAAGAAAATAATAGTTATATTTATCCTATTTAATAGGTATTCATCCCAATATTTCAATCTAAATACTTAAATGTGCGCCTACAGCTAAGAGACTTTTGGTACAAACCATCATGTCTTGGATAATGAAGAGTAAGATGAAATGTGTGCATTGGTGTTAGAGTTTAAATGAGTAATGAAGGTATATATAATAATTTTATATTAAATATGTCCTCTAATAATATCATAAAGTTTGATGAAAACAAATCCATCTTAAAACCTATAGTCAGATAGTCTCATGCACATTTAAGCCTAATGGGAAAATTTTTAGGTTTTTGCTCAAATGTGAAGGTACAAGTGCAACCCTACATGAAATACCAAGTTTATAGGATTCATAAGAAATAAAATTTCATGGTGAAAGTCATATAAGTGATGGGAGCACCTATGATGGAGTCAAATGACTCAAACAAGCTTTTAGGGTCTTTGTTTCAAAACTAGATTTAAACATTAAACATGAGTTAATAGAAGTTAAAGAAGGAATAATGAATAAAAATGGTGAAGATGAATATTTAAATGGGTTATTATTGATTATATAGACCTAATAATTCATTTTCATGTTAAACCAAACATCAAGATAGCACATTCAAGCCTAAATTTTCTCTGCACCTCACTAAACTCTACCTCCCTAGCTTGAGAAGATCTTTCTTGGACTCATTTCTATGTTAACACTTTCCATGAGAGAAAATTTAGCTAGGAGATGTTATAGGGGTATTTATAATTGCAATTTTTGAAATTATTTCATCCTAATAAGGCCTCATTTTTATGAACAATTCTTAAGGATATAAGGTGTTCATAGGCTATCAAGAAGCCTTTTAGAAACTCGATGGGAGAAATGAACATTAAATTTCCTTATAATGGAATTTTTTATTATTTAAATGAGTTTAGTGACCTTAATAATCCTCATTTACACCTAATTAAACATATTTTTTTCACTTTTAAAGGTATCACTATACATAATTAGCCTAAAATACATGGTTGTAGGCCTAATGCTGAGTGTACAGGGTTGTAGCAAGTTTCCAAATTAGGTAAAAAAAGTCTTATAAATAATATAAAAAGGTTAGGTGATCATATTCACACCTTCAAAGGTCTCTTAAGGTGATATATAATCCATTCAATTCACCAAGTGGGGTCAAAAATAGAGAGATACACTATTTTACTAGTCAAGAAGCCTATCTACAAGCCTTTAAAGTACAAAAGGAGAGTTATCTTCCAACATATTGAGTTTTCCTATGGTTTTTTAGGCCTCAAAATAAAATAATAAATATTTTTAACTTGAAAAATTCTTTTCAAACCATTTCAATTACCTCTCATGTAAGAACAAGTACATAAACTAGGCGTTTGACCATTTCTTAGTTCACCCATTTGTACAAAGTTTAATAAACAAAAATTTGAAATAAATAATGATTAGGGATTAGGTAAAGTGAATAAAATGTTTAATATAGGTTTAACACATGTGGGAATTTATTATATCCAAAAGTAAATTTCTAGGCCTAGATGCCTATTTGGAGAGAGAAAATAGGTGGATAAGTATACTTGTACTTGATGTTAGGTCATGAAATTGGGCACAAAGATTTAAGGGAATAATTAGTACTCAAAAATATCCTTATTTTTCCAATATCATCTTTGAATTATTCTACACAAGGAGCTTTGTGTGTAATCAGTGTTATAAGGAATTTAATCTAGATATGAGCTTTTGGTGCAAAATGAGATATTTGTAAGTGTTTGATACATCTAAAGGAGTTAATTGAAGTATTTTATTATTGAGAGATATATTCCATATATATTACATTCATGAAGGAAAAATCAATATTTTATCCATTTGGGCAAGGAGAGGCATGGTAGGACCAAATGGGTTTCAAGACACCTAAAGAGTCATGTGATGATCACCACTAAAAATGTTAGTTTGGATATATATTAAGTAGATGAAAGGTGTAAAAGAGGAATGAAAAAGTTATTCAAGGTGAAATTATGAACGATAATTCCTTTTATCATTCCTCACAAGCCAAAATGGTTAGTTTTGAATGGAATATGAATCATTGAGGAAATGAATACTCTTATGCCATTTGGAAGAGAAAAAAATCTTCAAAGAAAGTAACCCATGTCTAGAAGACCTCATGAGAATATAACATAACATTTTTCTTCTTTGTAACTTTATCCTTGATGGACACTTGTCATTTCTCTCTTATATTCCCCTTCCCTCTCTTCTACTCTCATTATCTATAAATGTAGCCTTATTTGGCTTTGTATGGATCCCTTTAATGAGTATGGTGAAGCCTTGATCAAATGAAAACTTGTACTATGCCTTGGAATAATGAATGAAGCTGATTATTACTTCTTGAAATGCTTGAACCTAGGGTAGTTATGTGATTGTTTGATGAATGTTAGTAGTGTAGACACCTAATTCTGGCCACAACTAACTCCCAACTTGATTTCATACTAATTTCTACCAAACATTACAAATTAATCTTATGAATCACTAAACATCCTAATTTCATCCACACATCATTAATAAATGATAATAATCATGTTTATGGATTTCTATTTAGGGTAGTATAACATATGCAATAATAGCCTCTCATGGATTCATCTGCAGTCACCTTACAACCTAACAACTAACACTTTGGCCTATGGACCCATTAAGTGGAGCATGTGATAAAATCCTAAAAGAGCTACAATTCTAATCAAAATTAATAATCTAATTAAAAAATATTAAACACTTATTTTAACTATCCATTTGCAACTAATGAATATCTAAAAATAGAAATTTTAAAATTCAAAATGTCAAGCCTTTTCATCATTGCCTTTATGAGTTGTCAAGTTATTTCAACACACACACACACACACACACACACACACACACACACACACACATCTGTGTGTGTGTGTGTGTATGTATGTATGTATTTATGTATGTATATGTATATGTGTGTGTGTGTGTGTGTGTGTGTGTGTGTGTGTGTGTGTGTGTGTGTGTGTGTGTGTGTGTGTGTGTGTGTGTGTGTGTGTGTGTGTGTGTGTGTGTGTGTGTGTATATGTATATGTATATATATGTATATGTATATATATGTATATATATGTATATGTATGTATGTATATATATATATATGTATATATATATATATATATAGATATATACATACATACATACATACATACATACATATATATATATATATATATATATATATACATACACACACACACACACACACACACACACACACACACACACACACACACACACACACACACACACACACACACACACACATATAATTTGAGAGCCATGATTAGGAATTGAAGAAATTTAATTACATTAAAATTTTTAACTCAAATATATTTAGCCTCTACTCGCCTAGGCTTAGTTTTAACTCATTCCATTTTAAAACTCAACCTTAACTTACATTGGGTGAGAGTTAACTTTTGGAGGCTATAAATACAAGGCCATACCTATTAATATGTAAGTTATTTTTTTGTAATGTTGTTATGCCCAAATATATTCAAATATATCTTGGTGTAATGTTATGATGCTCAAATAAATGCAAATAAAAATTTCAAGTAGTGTTACCATACCAAATTTATAATCTAATCTACCAGGCCAAGTTTTAAAGAAGAGGAGCAAAGAAAGCTTCATTGATAAAGACTTCCTGATGCACAAACCAAGCAAACTAGTTCAGAAAAACATTTAGATTTCTAAGGAAGGTAAGAGAATATTTTATTTTGAGTTCTATTTGTTCTTTCATTTATATGTTTGTTACCTATGCTCTCCCTAGTGTCTAGGCTAGAGGTGTTAGGTTTTTAGTGTGTTATTTTGATTTTGTTTTATTAGAATAACACAATACTAACCTCCCCTCTACATATTCCTTGTTAACATAATGGCATAACTAGTGGGATCACACACACCAAAATCATGAATGGAGTATCTTGAGAGATTTTTTAATCTAATAATACTTCATTATAGAGATTAATTTTGTGATTTGTTGCTAAATTTTTTGTGTTTTTGCTTCTGACTGTGTATTTGCAAATTTGTGATTTCATAACAATGAATTTGACATAAAAAACCAAAAAAATATCAACTAAATCTATGAATTTATCTCAAAATACTATGAAATCACTCTGGTTTAGCCTCGACCCTAAAAAACTACATAAAAAAGCACATAAATGATGAAATCAATGAGTGGAACTATGAAATCATCGTACAAGAAAAATCCCTTGTCATTTTTTAGCTAACTATGAAATTGTTACAAATTAGTGAATTTGTTATTTATAGTAACAAAATTGCTATTTTTATTAGTGAAATCCTTTTTTATAGTAGTGAAATCATTATTAAGGGGACTGGAATCACATTTTATGCTACAAATTCATTCTGATCAACAATAAAATCATTTTTGTTGGCATTGATTTTGCCATTTCACTATTTATTTGTCATACCATGTCTAAAAATGAGTCATGTTTTCACATCACTCCTTTGTTTTAAGAGGCATTATTCCATCCATTTTACATCACACATTACCTTATCCATTTGTCAAACTTTTTATGTGTGTGTGTCACTTATTTGAAAGGGATGTTGTTACATTACCCATTTATCTCTAAGTCATATGCCTATTATCACTCTGGAGTGCACCCTACTTGAAGATGTGTAATCACACCTTATGTCCAATTGATACAACGGGAAATTATTAGAGTTTTGATGACTCTATGATGAGAATAACCTCTAGAGAGGGCTAGTTCCCTTAATAATTATCTATTAAGTCTAACTACTATGATTTCTCAGATGAAAATAGAAAGGGGAAACTGAAGGGAAATCTTTATTAAAGGGGTGATGCACCTAAATTATTCATATCCTTTGGAAGATAATTAAATCTATGTAAACATATAAGCCAATAAAATTCCTATTTTTCCCTTAAGCATAAATATTTCAGATGAAGGGTTGAATGGATTTTGGATTGCAAAATTTATTTTACCTCTTCAAATGATAGAAAGAAATAAGTCAATAAGGGACTTGAAAAAAGGATATATAATCCTCTTATATGCTGATACACAATTAAATACACACTATTGTTTGTCAAAATGAATATGCAAAATAAAATCTTATTTATTGATGTATGGTCTAGATTATAATTTCTTCTTTAGCTCCCAAGATTAATCTAATAATGGCTTAATTAAGCTAATATATGTATCAAACCATAAATAAAACCAATTTGGAATTTGAAAAATGGAAGGGTTAGTCTTAGTTTACTAACTCAATACCAACTCCTTTTACAATGTTTAAAATAATTATTAAAAGTTTTCTCTTTATAAAATTTGCATGTTTTGTTTCAAACATTGGCATAGAAGGGATGGTGGACCCATTTGAGAAGTTAAAATTTATTTTAATGGAATGGTATGCCACATATCTAAATAAGGAACTCTATTTCATTTGTTTGAAAGTTGAGTTGGAAAAATAGAACATTCCCCTTTGCATGAAAATTAAGGAAGATGCATGGTAAGCTTTGTCTAGTCAACTCCAACTAACTCCATCTTGCATGAAAAGGGACCGTGAAGGCTGAAATGTAATTGAATATTCATGATAATATAATATATATATGGTGTATAAACTCCTTTTTAACTCTTTTCTATCTTTTTCTAATGCCAAACTTCAACTTGACCTTTAGAACAATTAAGCCAACTAGACTAGTTAAGCCTAAAGGCTAATTTATGCACTTGGACACCATGAAACCTATAAAATAATCCATGAAACCTGTATTAAAAAAAAAATTACACCTAAAAAATAATTTTTAATCACATAAAATGTGATTTTAATGAGAAAATGTTTACCATTTAGTTAATAAGGTTGGCTAGGTCTATTTTGTGCCATTTTCTAGTAGACTGGCCATTTTGATTGAGCTTGTAGGGTCACTTATAGGATTATTTATGATCAAATAAATATTTTAATATGAATAAAAATTCATAATATTATATCTCCAATTATTATATTCCTTTGAACTACCTTGTACTTAATTTTACATGCTTTTTTACACAAAAAACATGATTTCAACCTTCATCTGTATAACTCCATGCATTAAAATGACATTTATGGAATCCTCTCAGATTTTAATTGATTTTTTTATAGGTTTTGGGTTGATTTATGATTATTTTGTGGAAATAAAATTATTTTTTCAAAAATGGTTTTAAAGGTGCTTAGGAAGGTTTTAAAGATGAATCTTCAATATGATAATTCATGAGGTGAAAAACTCCAAATAATCAACCAATTCCATTTATGTATATAAAATTTACCCCCATAACATACTTGAAAATATTTGGCTCCCATGTGAAAGATATGAAAAGTTACCATGTAAATGAAATTTGCCTATGGGGAATTGATTGCATTTTGGGTTACCTACACTCTTAGTGATTATTCATAAATCCTAGCCCCTAAAATAATCTCAATTATTCATTAATTATAGTTACATATGTTTCCTAAAAACATAATAAGATAATACATCCAAACTCCACACGTGGTGAACAAAACAAGTATCTGAACAGGTGGCTTAGAAGGGAGCCTAGAACTGTAAAAAGTGAAAAACTTCACGAAAATGAAAATAATTCCTTAAAATATTCATAAAACCTAAAAAACTCATTATGTTACATGTACCATGCTATTTAGACACTTTTAAAATCATTTTACCATGAAAAGTCAAAAAATGCCTTTTTGGCCTAAGTGCCCATTTCCCTATAAAACATAGTGTGAGCATGGTTTACATAAAATTTGAAGTTTTAAAACTCTATATGGATCTTATTATGATGTAAAAACATCATTCCATGCTTTTAAATCATTCACCTCAGTTTAGATGTTTTTGAGGCACTCTAGAATGAAGCGTGCTCCAATGGTGACCTAAAACAAATAGGCTAAGGTCTGAGACAAAAAAATAATATTTTCACTTGTCCAGTTTACATGAAATTTTTTAATATAGTTCCCCAACTCATGATTAACTTTTTCACAAAATTTGAAGTTCTAACTCTACTTGTAGCTTCTAGAATCTTTAATTTTCCCTCAAAAAAGACCTTTATGCATGGATTGTCTACATTTTGACTAATTTTTCATTTATTTAAAATGAATTTAATGTATTTTATATGTTTTAAGGTCAAAATAATCTTCATTTGGATCAATATTCCTTTCAAGAGTTTGGAATTAGCTTCTACTCTTATTTTCAAGCATGATTAGACCTTCCATCAAGGCAATTAGGCTTCTCATGACTGTGTTTGAACTATTTTAGATGGAAATTAATCATTATTTAACAATATTATAGGTCAATTCAACATAAAAATATTTTATAATACCATTTATGCTAAGATATATCTCTTCACACATATTTCTTTATGGTAATTGACCCAAAAATAAGCTTTTACGCCTCCATACTGTCAACTCTCTATACAATGACTTGTATACCACCCTTGATTCATATTCATTTATATCCCTATGAAATTAAGCATGTAACTTCAAAATATCATTCCTAATTCATTTCATAACCTCACTTGACTTAAAAATATGATCTTTAGCTCCTTGACCCTATGGCCTAAGACTGCATTTTAAGCATAGTTGTAGGTGTACTATCAAGGTGATACCTATAGTTTAAGGTGTTTGATATGAGGGACATATGATATGTATTTATATAATTTTAAAACTTGAAATTTATCTCATTTTTACCCTTTTACCACAATTGGATCACATGACCTCATTACAACTCTATTGGGCTTGTGCCCTACTTGCATAAGGTTGTATGGTTTCATCTTTAGTGTCCCTTGATGACTATATGATGATATTAGTAAATAGAGATATTAAAACTCTCCATGAATTATGAATATATTCCAAACCTTGAAACCATAATAATAGTCAAAAACCCTTGATAAGTACCTCAAAAACCAATTTCCCTCATTGGTTGTAGACTCTCATTAGCAAATTTGACTGTAGAATACTTGTAGAAGTTTCTTATTGAAGGGATAAAATATAAGATGGCATTATTGTCTCTGTTATATCATGATTAATTCCCAACATCAAATACCTTATTTAAAATTCAAAAACTCCTTATGCACACTTAAAACACCAATTCACCTTCTTGAGAATGACACATGCTTGTTGATCCCTTGAGGCTATAGGTGACTATTATGAAACATTGTAGGTCTCCGTTTGGATTGCTTTTAATGGATCTTGCATTGTGCTTAAAAAAATTCCTTAAACACCTGACTGAGATTAGAATTATTAATGATTTATATTCTTTAGTGATGATGATATGCCTATTGGGGCATTCAAAACCCTCATTTGATTATAGCTTGTTCTATGGGATCTAGTTATAGGTGTATATTCCTTTATAAGCCCTTTATAACCTTTTGATTCTCCTCAAGAAATGGAAATATCAATTCCACTTATGTCTTGATGTTATATATATCCTCTTTAATATAAAAATTCCTCCATATTATCAAAAAGGCCTTCACATAGCTACAACATAGGATTGTAGGATTCCTAGGGTTGTAGGTGCTCTCAATGACTCCTAGCTCTTGAAAAACTCCTATAATCATTCCAATATCATGATAATTCACTAAAAACCAAACCCCATGAAATTTCAAAACCCTTAATGACTGCTTCAAATCACCAATTTGTGAAATTGACTGACTGAGTTTTGATTCTCAACAAGCTTGTAAAGAGCTTAATATAATGCTATTTAGGTGATATGTTAGTTGTATATGTAGATTTGAAGTACTACATTTAGGTCTTGCTCAAATAACCTTCAAATCTAGTGAGTGATTTTATCTTTAACACTTTCCATTCATTTTCCCTTAAAACTCCTTGCGGTTTCCATTGTGACCACACACTCTAAGTGACAAAACCTTGTAGTCAATGATCTGTATAAGCCTATAAGTATAGGTTAGATATTGTATATTTCAAAATTGATTCCAAATACCAAGTAGGTCCTTGGAAAAATGTGGTTTTAAAACCACATTTGTCTATGGTCAATTGTGAATAGTTTTATATTTTAACACACTTGAGAACCCTCTTAACCTCCATATTCTTATACCAGTTGTAGATGATTATTTAGGCCTGTTATAGGTGCATAGATTATTTGATGTGACATTTATCCCTTTTGATGATTTAGTATACATTTTACCTCTTAGAGATTATACTTTTCATAAAATTATTATCTCTTGAAAACATTTTCCTCTCCACTAAGTTGCCTCCTCACAAGGTATAGGATTAAGGGTCACTTATGACTACCTGTAAGTTAACATTAGGGTTAGGTGTTAATTTAGGCTAGCTCATACTACCTTGTTAAACTAACAATCTCCTAAAATCCATGATAAATCCCATTACCAAACCAAACTAACCTATTATTCAATCCCTATATTGAATTCCTCTTCATAATAGATTGATAATGCATTCTCATGGCTGTAGGGTTAGTTTGAGTTAGCTGACTATAGCATTACTTGATTACATTTAGTACCTCTTATTAAGCCCTGATTAAATCTTCTCATGCTTTTCCTTTTACACTCCTCATTGATTTATAATCTCAATTAGTGAACAAACAAAAATCTTTGTGGCTTGAAAAGTCCTAAGACTCCAAAAAGGCCTTCTTTGGAGTGACACAGACCTATAGGGTAGTGTTTAGGGCTTTTAGGATATTTCTTATGTGAATTTGGTTACAAGCCTTTTGACTCAAGACCCTTTTGAATCTATTTTAGATGACTAGACATGATCAAAATCTTGATAAAACCCATTTGAAACACCTTTGAAAACCACCATATTTCTCCTTAAATCATGGCTATGTATACATGGCCTCTCTACATAATTGACCAAGTTTAGCCTTAAGAAAATCTCAAAAAAATATAAATTTGTTTCTCCCATTGTTTTAATAGGTAAGGTCATTGTTTATAGACCATATGAAATATTTTTACCCATTTGAAGTTCATATCCTTTTTTAATGCTGATGTCTTAACTGGATATTAGGTTTGTTGGATTTTATAGTCGCTATAATATAATGATTGGTACCCTATCCTCCTTGCTCATGCTTTTGATAGTCCTTTTAAATCTTTTGATTCTCCTATATTATTGATATTTGATTTTAATGGATTTCAAGGAAGTTTCCTTCATGATCTTAATCTTCAATGTAGCTTGATGATTAATTCTTGGCTATGGGGTACTATTATATATGTTATTTTGACTATGTTTGATGCCTTGCTTGATTGACTCATATCATCTTTTATGCTTGTAATACCCTTTATCAACTTTGTCCCTCCTTAATGGTGGAACAAGGTGATGGAGATGAGTATTGGTGATTAAATATGAGGTAAAAACATGAATGGAGGGTGAAAATGAAGTGAAAACATAATGAAAAGGTAGATTATGGTAGTGGAATGAGGTGAAAGGGATGGGGGTGGGAAAGGAAGGAGATAGAGTATGACAAGACCAAGAGAAGGAAAGTCTACAAAAATACAAACCTAAACATCATATAAAAACAATTTGGAGACCATAGAATGAGTTCAAGGAGTTGAAATTGAAACATGGTTTTCTCTAAAAACCTTAAATTTTGAAAATTTTCCTTGAAAAGATGCTAAACTAGCTCACTTAAGACACTATAAAGCATGGAGATAGGATTCCTTAGCCATGAAACTTTAAGAATATCTAATGATTATGCTTTAAAACCATGAAAACCCTAAAAATATGAATTTTTGAAAATTTTAAGCTAATCTCTTTTCCTTGGACCATCAAGAAGCCCTCTGAGTCTACTTTCTTCACCCTAATTTTTAGAGTTGTACCCTCCTCCAGCAGACCGTAGTAATAGAAAACATACAAGTAGGTCTCTATATGCAAATAAACAAGAAACCAAAAGGAATCTAGTTAATTTATTATATGGCCATAAAATTCCATGAAACCTTTTTTGAATCATGGATATGTCTTGAAAATTATCTCCCCTACCCTATATTTGTATGGAACTATACGAATTATTTACTGTTGCTTCTAAAATGGGTAAAAAGAATCTAATTTTGGCCTTTTAAAGAAATATTTTCACTTACACCACTTGTAATGGAAGGTTTAAGAAGTATTTCATGCCATCCATGAAAATTTTAATATTTTTAACTTTTTACTTGGCAAATTTAGCATGTGGGAGACTAATTGGGAGCTTTTTGGCTATTTAGCATATCAAATGACCTTTTTATAATATGAAACTTTGGACATAGGATATTTTAACCCTTTTAAACATGAATAGATCTCTTTTGAGATAATTTGATAAATTTTGAAATAATTTTTTATTCTTTTTAACCCCATTTTTGTCATTTTGACCCAAATTTGCATAATTAGACCATACTTGACTAGTTTGACCAGCTACATTGGGAAATTGACCATTTTAGGGAAAGTTTCAGATAATATAGGTATTAATTTGGCCTTAACATGAAAAATTACTAATATTTCCTTATGAACAAACCATTTTTCATACCTTATAGAAATATACTGTCATTATACTACTCAAATTATTTCAAATACTTGTTTCCTTGTGTTCATAATTACAAATTCAAAGACATCTTAGTCTATTGCTTAGTATTTTCATGTTATTCATTCTTATCTATATTTTTGTCCATTTTAGGAACTTATCCTTCTAAATTGAGTTTTTAATTGGTCTTGACAAGTTCATATTCAAACATTGATTGGTTTATGCCTATGCATTATGTAATTTTTGTCTAGGTGTTTACCATTCATGTTTGGGTTATGTAACTTAGGCTAATTTATTAATTGATTTAAAGAATTTTTTTGTGCCTAAAATTTTGGAATTATTATATATTCCATATACCTAAATTTTAGTGTCTTCTACCAAATGATCAAGTGTTTGTTTAAAAGTTGAATGCATAGTTTGTGTTAAAGTGTTCCAAATTTTTTAGATTAAATGACTTTCCTTTTAGAGCTAGTTTTTTCCATGACTATATTTTGTGCCATGTTCCAAAAATACTTGGAAAATTTGTATTTTTTATTATACCTAGTGTTGTTTAAAATTCTAACTTATGTGCCTTGTTCCCAAAATACCTAATGATTGCATTCTATTTTATTTTAAAGTCTAGCTTTTATGCCTCATTTCCAAAAGACCTATCAAATTCATGTTTGTTCTTAGACCCAGTGTTGTTTAACAATTTATATTTTGTGCCTTGTTCCCAAAATACCTAGAAATTTCATTATCTTTTGTTTTAAAGTATATATTTTGTGCCTTATTTCCAAAAGACCTAGCGTTTTTGCCTTCTAACCTAGACCTAGTTGTTTTGAGCATAGCTTTTGTTCCTTGTTCCTAAAATACTTGGTAACCTTTGTTTATTTAACCTATATTAGACTTGTTTGAAACATTTTTAACCTAAGTTTAGAATTCATTTTTTATTCATCCACTTGACCCTTTGTGTAAGGCATTTGACATTAGACTATTTTAGACCAAGCTTATCACTGACCTTTTTAGAGATATAGATCTATTTATTAGACCATGTAAGATCAAGTTTGGACTATTCATCCTTTAGACCTTGTTTTTATAAGTTTTTATAAATCTAGGCCTTCTTTACAGAATTTTAGTCATTAATTTGGATATGTCTCATTACACTCATAGTGCATCCATGTACAATCTAGGTTATGGTAGTATGGTCATGAATGATGACTTTGTTCAAGACCCCTATGTTGGTGATGTGGTTTATGAGATGGATCCTTATCCTCCTTACACTTTCAATCTAGGGAATAAATTCAAGATATGTTATCCCATTATTTTATTAATATGCCTCCCTATTTAGAGTACGACCAAAAGTGAACCATGAAATATCTTACTATTGTACCATCAGTTGTAGACCAAGCTCAATAATAATAGTGTTAAAGAACTATGCCACTGATGTATGATCTTTATTTATTTGATCATCACTTGCTTGAAAATAAGGAAGAGGTTTTAGTTATAGCTATAGAGTTAGGGGCCAAGTTTTCAGTAGACTTCCCCCATGGAAATTTACCTAGTCTAATTAGAGTGCCTCTCGGCATGCCTTATACTCAAATAATTGAACATGATTATACTATATATCCTAAAACACTCATGTTAATGTCATATCAAGACCCAAAGATGATTTTTAAATGAAATATCCTCATGGAGGACCAATTTATACAAATGCACCAAGCATATCAAACTTGTTTGAACCTCATGTATAATTATAATAACATGGCCATGTAAAATTCTCCACCCATAGAGTTAGCTCCTTCAACAGGGGTATTAATTGAGATGATAAGTCAAAATAATTTTGGTATAGACCCATTTTCATAAATAAATTTATTTTATGAGATGTATAATGTTTCATTTATCAAATAAGTGACTACTACTTCTATGCAGAATAGTTTGTCAAACATAATTAATAACACATAAGTGTCTTCCAATCTAGGTCAAAATGGTTTAACTAAACCAAAAAATAGTCCATGACAATAATTTAGTTAATACCATGATTAGTTCATAATATAAGGGTGAATGAACTCCTATGTCCCAACCATAATAAGTTACCTCTAATCCTCAACTAACTACTTACTAAAAAATGCAACTACAAAGATTAAGTAATCAAGTGCTGACTAGTGCTTTTCCTCAAAAACAAGTAACAAATGCTACTAACCTCAATAGGTGATGAATAACATTCCAAATGAATATTAATAGTCTAGTTTACCACCCCAACAAATTCCAAACATGATGCCACCTCAATAAAGGAAAACAAATATTCCACCTTGACAAGTAATGACAAATGGACCTTTATAGTTGTAAACCAATATGCCTTTACAATAAAAAAATTATCTAATAAATAATGTATGTCCGTTGGTCAAATAAAAATACTAAACATCAAATCAAAATATAGTTTATATTAGAAGTTTATACAATAAATATCTACCACTATCCAACAAGTACTAATCAAGCATCAATTACCTTTCACTCAGCATGTACCATAAATCCAAAGAAAGGGATTTGGTCCACAACAAGTTACCCTTATTTAGCTAGGTTTTCCTAGTTGAAAATAAGTCGCTACTCAATTGAAATAGTCATAGTACTTCACTCTAAGCCATATGCTTCCATCACAACCGTAATTTCCTCAAAACCAAGTCTATATACCAAATTCAAACAAGAATATTGTACAACACCATATGTAATTTCAATAACTAAATCCCAATCCATGAATGCATATTGCTAGTTAGTTCACTCATCAAACCAAAATTCCATAGCAAACCATTCCTCCATTATAACTTGATTAAGGTGATCCCCCTTCAGCCACCCAACCACAACCTTAGCCACATGTTCCATCTAATTTCTTGGCACAAGAACTATAATAAATTAAGGATGTAATTTCCTCTATTAAAGCAAGGAAGTAGACTAATAAGTTCAAGTTATATGATGTGTGTTCATACTAATCCAACATGGAGTATTTACAAATACCATTTCCTCTAGGGTATGAACCATTAAAAATTGATAAATACAAGGGTAAAAGAGATTATAAGGATTATTTGATAGAATTATTTGTTGTTTTAAACCTCATGTATTATAGTGACATTTAATTCCTTTTGTTTCCCTAAATTATAGCAAGATAGGATTTGGATTAGTTCCATAAAATTACCAAATAATTTCATATATGATTTTGATGACCTTTTAGATAAATTTATGCAACATTTCTCTTATAATATTGAACATGATATTTTATTTGTAGGTTTGAATCAATCCAAGCAAAAATTTGGTGAAATATTTGAAATTTATCTATATATATGGATAACACTTGCTATTCGCTTCACCCATAACTTACTAGATAAACAATTTGCCACTGTGTTTACTAAAAAATTACATAGTGAGATATCCTATCATCTAGAGCTTCAATGTGTAGATACCTTAAAAGAGATCATAAAAAAGTATTTACTAATTGAAAACAAACTTAATATAAAATGGATTATCAACCTCACCTCAATAAATAAAATTTAGAAACAAAACTAAGGACCATTCCAAAATTAGAACCAAAACCAATGCCAAGTGCAAGCAACAACACCAACCCAGGATAATGAAAATGGAAAATCCATGTAATTCAAAAAAAAAGCATGTTTTTAAAAATAGATTAATTGATTTACATCATATCCAAATGGTTCAAACACCATCTACTTATCCTATGCTAGAAATGTAGCTCACTCATCAACAACCCATTCAATAAGTGCATCCTTCAAAACAACCTAGACCAACTCCATAAATGTAGCAACCACTACCTTTGCAAACCCCTCCAAGAAAAAATTCTCCTACTCATTGATTCTTTAGTAATTTTAGAGAACCTATTTTAAGTCATGTTTTTTAAGTTATCCTAGTTAATATGACTAGTTGGCCAATTTTAAAGCACTATCCTAAGGGTATTCCATATATGGATTGGTATAGAGAAAATACATTCTCTAAATACCATTGTGTTTATGGACATAATATATGTCGTTGTGTGTAGATAAAACACCTCATCAAAAATATGTTAGAAAATGGAGAGGTTACATTTGATAATAGAGGATATACATCTAATTAGAACACGGGTATCTACCAAAACCCTTTTTCAAAACATAAAAATAACAACCAATAACAAAAAAAATGAAGGTTATAACAACAAAAAAATAATATCAACATCCATGATAGCAAAAATAATAACAACGTCAACAGAATAGGAGGAACCAAGACCATAATGATATTAATAACCGGCAAAATTGCCATGTAGTTATAAATGACTACACCAAAGTTGTAGGATATATTATGATAGGTCACATTTCAACCATCACAATTAATCCTAGACCAAATGCTAACAAAACATGACCATTTTTAAATAATTCCAATCAATCCATTTATGCCATCAATCCTTTATTGACCTAGGACCACAAACAATCATAATAATAACCAAGGATTACTATTTTGAGACCTGTTATATCCCAAATTTACACCCTAGATAAGTTTAGGAAACCTTCTCAAATTTTTGATAACATGGAACTATCTATTCGTATAGACAAGATACTTACAAGAGATAGATATCTAGATTTGAAAGAGCTAGCTCTCTTAATCTATATTTTAGGCTCACACTACACTAGAGTAATCACTATTAGGGGTGAAAAGGGAATAAGGAAACATAAATAAACATAAACTAATGAAAGTGATCCACCACATATGAGTCCATGAAAACACACTTACATCTGCACTAAGAAAGAAGATTCCTAAAATTGACTTCAACTCAATATCCTTCTAGCATAAGTGTTTCTCAATGGAGGTAGATTATTATACATATCTAGAGGTGGGTGAAAAGTAGGTTTGATACTAAACACTAATAATACCTCTCACACTTAAAAACATACTTAATAAACATATACATTCAATAGACCTATTAGAATAGATATCACTCACATAAAATAGCAAGAGCAAAATGGAAGCAAGGAGAGGACATTCATCACTTAACATCCAAGTATACTACTTAACATAATTAGGCAAGAGTTGTAGAGACAAAATCAACTTTAGAATATTAATTCAAATGAAAATCAATGTGTTAAACCCATAGGGCTTCACATACCAATTATGGATCCATTACAAAGCTAAAAAGGCTTGCATACATAGAGCATATGAGAGGGAAGAGAATAAGATAAGAGGAAGGGTCACAAGGCCAAGTGTCAAGATTTGGAAACTAGTTACAATTCAAGAGAATTATTTGCAAAATATTTTAGGAAATTTTCATGAATATGTGTCAATCTAAAACATAAAACCTTCCTCAATTTGGTGTAGAGATATTCAATATCTTACTTGAGAATGCCTTGATGATGAAAAGTCACTTGATTTGTTAAAACTAACTTAAAATTCCTTGATACATATGTACTAAAATGATACTATGGAAATGATATTATTTTAGGTCCTTGTATGCTTCCCCAGCTTATGATATTCCTCTTGACACTTGTGTTCACTATTTGTAGTCACTCATTAGTCCTATAGGATTGAATCTTCAAACTTGTCACTTAAGTGACATGTAGTTGCTCATGGAGATTCATTGTAGGGGTATTAGGCAAATCATTTAGACCTTCTTTATCTTTTGGTCTATCAAATATACATCAATGAAACTCTAAATGTGATCATAGGAATATAAGAAGGGAGGTTAGTAGAGTGTTAGTTCAAGCAAAAAAACTTCAAATGAACACACTAACACTTACACTCATAGCCTAGATACTAGGGAGAGTTTAGTAGAAATGATAAATGAAAGCACAACTAAAAATAAAATACATAAATTATTTACCTTCTTTGGGAGCTCTAAATTTTTTGTTGAGTGGCTTGATCAGCTTATGTTTTAATAAGTCTTTGTAAAATGAATCTTATTGGATCCTTACCTCCTTAGCACCAATGTCATTTATGTGGCTTGTGATTGACATCACTTTAATATTTTGTCATTATAAAACTATTGGTATGAGTCTCATGTAGCAAATACTTCATAATAACTTTAAAATATCCAAGATTAGAAATTAAGGGGTATAGCCTTGTATTTATAGATTTAGGAATTAACTCTCACCCAAGTTGAGTTAGGTTTTAGTTAAGGCTTGGAATGGGTTCAAAATAAACCTAGGTGATTCAAATATAACCGTACTATAGTTAATATTTATCAAGGAAATATGATTTGTATTTTATACACATAGATCTCAAAATTAGATATTTTAGGATATTTTTAAAGAGCTTGACAACTAATAAAGGCAATGATGAAAGGATATGATATTTTGAATTTTTGAATTCACTTTTTCAGATATTCATTGATTTCAAATGGATAATTCAAATAGAAAATTAATCCTATTTAACTTTTGATTTGATTTTGATTAGCCTTTTAACATTTCCAAAATTTGATATTTATTCATGTGCCCATTTAATAAGTCCATAGGCCAAATTGATAGGTGTGATGCTACAAGATGATTAGGGATGAATCCATGAGAGGTTGTTGTTGCATATAATGAAATAACCTAATTAGGTATGTCTCAACATGATTATAATATTTGATGAATGATGCACAATAAAATTTGGGATATCTAGTGATTCTTAGGCTTAATTTGCAATAGTTGATAGGAATCAATCTAAAGCTCAATCAAAAGCTAGTTGTGGCCAGTTTTAGGTGTCTACAGTTCTCCCTTATTTAGGAAGGCATTATAAGTTATAAGCATAGTAACATCTTCCCAAATAATGAAATAGGTCTTGTATGTCAACATATGCCCCCTCAAGGGAGTAGTTGACAAGGAAAGGTCAACGATTGGTCCCTTACAAGGAGGAAATGATGGGACTAAAAAGAGAAAATGGGTGGAAGAGACTGACTTTCCCATAGGTGGTTATAATTAGTGGCATAGTTAGGATAAAATAAAAATGAAATTAACCCATGAGTGAGATTAATCTAATCAAGATAATTTTTTCATGCATTAATTTTAAAAAAGTATTAAATATACCAAAGGTAGTTATAAATAATAACAAATGTTGAGACATTGATTTTCCTAAAGGAGGGTATAATCAATGGAATAGGTACATTCCCCAATTAGGGTGGATGAGTTAAAATAATGATTTACCAACAGGTAGTTTTAATCATTAAGATGAGCTACATTGAATAATTATTTTTTATTATGCCCCAGTCATGTAGACTGACAAGCATAACTAAAGGATATAACATGTCACAGAGATTAAAGATCACCAGGCACAAACATAAATGTGATGGTATAATGACTTAAGAAGGCACAAAACACCAAGTATATGACGAGCACAAAGTGATGAAAGAGATGAATATAAGAAAAAGGAACTGATCAATGTGAATGATTATATTGTACCCACCAATGTACAGATGCTCATCATTATTAGCATTGATAAAAATAAAATTGTTAAGGGTTTAATTTTATCAAAGAAGGTGGGAGGATTTTACAAGGTTACCAAGGATAAACTTTTTTGGATCCATTAGTTGTAATGCTTATCAAGATTTTTTTTTTGTATAATGTGATGGTATGCATCATGGTATAACACCATGAGAATTTAGCTGAAATATATGTAAGAATTGACTCTTGATCCAATAAATAATTGAAAATAATGCACTGATGATAAAAACCATGATGACAATGTTGATGTGTGAATATGGATATACTCAATAATAATACATAAAAAGTCACCTAATGAACACATATAGACTGAGTCAAGCAATAATAATGAAAGAAAAAAAAATAAACAACACATACTAAGCAAATAAACACACAAAAATCTTGAAAGTAAAAGTAATAAATGCATTCTATCATCAACCAAGTCAACTTATATGCATGAAGGATTAATGAAATGAAAAATGGATGGTTCCCCCAAGTAAGGATACATGCGAAGGGAAAGGTCACATCCCCAATGTCAATGGAATTGATTATAAAAAACAATGTATTTTCCCCAATTGGGTAGATCGAGGATGACTAACTAAGCCTAAACAAGACACATATTTTTGGATTTTAAAATTTTTGAATATTTTTGGAATTTTGATGTATATTAACTCATTAGACATTGATAATATACAACTCATAAAATCATGAGATTGTTGGCTTAAGTTGTTCACAAAATAGTGAGAGCATATGGAAAAGAGGGACTGAGTTGACCTCAATGTGAATTGAGCATGACCTACATAATCCCATAAGGACCTAAAGTCACATTAGTTATGCCAACATAAAATTTGTTAGTGATAATTGACTAGGTCACAACAAGTTCTAAAATCGATGCAAATGGTAATAATAATGGGAAGGTGATGTGACAATGCATGATAAAAGGTGTTGTTCCTAATTTTCCCATAGGTGGTTATAATTAGGAGACAATTACATAGGTAAGTTATACTAATTTTCCCATAGGTGGTTATAATTAGTAATACAAGGTGGAACACTAATTTTCTTAAAGGTAGTTATAATCAGTGGCACCAATCAAACATAAATGAAAGATAACTTGCCATATCCACTATCACACTACTTTCATAGACTATCATATAAATATGAAAATTTGAAACTACTAAAACTAGATTAGAATCCCCTTGTTAAAGGTTAAAGAAGAACCAAAGGAGCCAAGATCAAAAGGGGTGAGTTAGGGAGGCTAAACATAGGCTTTGGTCTAATAGGGAGGTATGCTAGAATAGTATAGGGTATGGCATAAGGAAGATGATAGGATGGAAATTGGATATAATGGTAAAAGGGTTACCCCCAAATGATAAGGTAAGCTAAATGATAAGGTATGAAACAATGACAAGGTAAATGGAAAAATAAATGTTTTTATCTAGGTAATTATTTATATTATTCCTACTAACGTGGAGATGCACATCCTGATCAATAGGTGATACAACTAGAATAATTAATCATGTAAATTACTAGACCACACCTCTTCTAAATAGTTACTCTATCAATAACCTATTACATATTTAGATGCCAATAATATTATTTTGATCTCCATTGGTTGTTGGTTTTGTTTCCTCTAAACACTGAGATAAGATGTATTTGTAGTCTCTATAAAGGAAAGTGTGGCCAAGGGTGATAAATATGGATAAATATTAAATGATAGGTCTGATTTGTAAATGTAAATGTGGATGATAATGGAATGTATAATGGTTCGGAAAAAAATGAAGATTCAGAGTTTTAAACACACATAATGTTGTTAATTCTAGATTTGACATAATTTTGGTTATGAATGGGCCAAAGACTTCTAAATATGCTCTCAATAGGACCACTAGATTTTTATTATTATTTGAGCCTATTTTTAGTTACCATTTGATTATATTATAGATTGGAAGTTGAATTAATTTTATCTTTGATAATGTATTCATCAAAAAGTGAAGAAGTGTTGCGCTCAGCTATTGGTGCCTTGAAGAGGTTCTTACTAATAAATTTGTCTTGGTTATTCCACAACACATCTAAGAAGTTTTTGCTAAATAATGTTAAATTTTGAATTTTATTATCTTATAGCACCTTAAATAAAGTTTTACTAGAAGATGTTGAGTTTAGACTTTAATTGTCCCCTAATTCCTTTGAAAAGGTTTCACTAGGAGTTTATTCTTCTTTTATATGAATGTGGTCTTAGTCCCCCTGATATTCTTCAACTGATATGTCTCCATGAATTTAGTTCAATAAGGTATGATTCTATTGGTCCTAATTGACACTTGTGGGAGCTAAAATGTTAATATAATGGATACATTGGTTGGTGTTAATAGCATGTGGAATGGTAATGAAATGGGAAGAGTCAACACAATCCTCATAGAAGATATTAGGAGAACTTGTGTCAATTCAAAAGTAATCATCCTAAAAAACTATAAAAGGATCACAAATGTATTCAAATTAATTTTCAAGACATACATAACCAATATTGTAACAACCATGAATGTATTATGATTCTCAATCTAATGTTGAGATTGATGTTGATTCTACTTCTAATGCTAAATATGATTTTAGTTTAAGAATATAACCTAACTTAAATGTTGACTCTTCATCTAGTCTATATGTTGTTACAATGATGTCTTGTTGAATTTTTTTGGACAAGTAAAGGTCTGTGATGGCATAATGGGCTCCGTAAAGACTAGTTTGTCAAAGTGATAATCCTAAACAAGGGTAAAAGGAGATATAAATCCATAGAGACTAGTTTGTCAACGGGAGGATTTTTAAAAATACTATAATGGTTGAGGTAATGTTTTGACCAAAGGTAGTTATAATGATTAAGAAGTGACTCAACAAAGATTGTCTTATCAAAGTGAGACTCCTTGATAATGAGTAAAGAATCAAAATGTGATTCATCATAGATTGCCTTGTCATAAATGGGTGCTTCAACAAAAAACATATTGGATTGGTTAGTTGTCTTGGCCTTGGTTTAAAATCAATAGTAAAATACCAGTTTTGAATACATTTTGGTATTCAAATGATTGGTTTGGTTGGAGAGGTACTGATTGGCTTGGTTGTGGCTCAAATATTGGTATGGGTTTTCTATGGGGGAAAGTTGGCATTGGATGAGGAATGGCTGATGGTTAGATAATGATTGGCATATCAAGTGATGGTTTCTAGCCTAGGATAGTAACTGTGACTCATCTAGTTGTAGGTACACAACCTTATTGAGAGAACAAGACACTATATTTGGAAGGGTTAGAATGGTAATGGTAGGGCATTGTGGAGATAGGTTTCTTACACAAGACAAAGGATGAAGTCCTGGTATGGTAATGGTAGGGAATTATGGAGTCTGGTTACTTGCACAAGCCCAAGGATGATGTCTTAAAATGGTAATGATATGGAATTATAAAGATTGGTTACTCACAAAAATTGAAGGAAGGTTAATGGTATAGGTGAACAATCAGATACAATGAGTAGTGAAATTATAAACATCATATGTTAACCAACTTGAAGAAGGGATGATCACTACATACTATGCTTGATGATCTTTGATTTGTTACCTATATTGAGTATTGTAAGGATAATAATTATTTGTCTCACCAAAAACATCTTCCCAATAGGGGTCTTGATCAAAGTCAATTTGTGCAACCACAACATCATAACTTGGATTGTAAATGTCTCCATTATGAGTGTAATGAGACATCTACATCAATGATGAATGTTTTTCAAAATTCCTAGAGTTATACAAACTCTGAAAAATAATTTCCAAAGGACAAATGGTCCAAACATGATCTAACATGGTCTAAAAGTGGATCTATATCTCCAAAATGGTCTATGCTAAAACTTTATATAAAACAGTCTAACATCATATGTGTAATGTCAAATGTCTTACACAAAAAGGTCAAGTGGATGAAATAGAAATGGAATGCTAAAATCTAGGTAAAATTTTTTCCAAACAAGTCTAATATAAGGAAAAAAAATGTTAGGTCTTTTAACAAAATAAGGAACCAAATCTAGGCAAAAAATAAGCATGCACTAGGTCTTTTTGAGAAGGCACAAAATCTAGACTTTAAACAAAACAAGGTATGAATTTTAATCTAACAAATCTAAAACACTTTGGCATAAACTAGAAATTTAGATTTTAAATATGAACTTGGTCAATTGGTATAATGCATGAAACAAAATGCATATTTAAGATAGGTTATTTCTACCCAAATCTAGGCACAAATAATAGTTCTCAAATTGAATAAGAAATTAACATAAGTTACACAACCAAAAAGAGAAAGATCGATGTCTAGGCCAAAATTACACAAGGAATAGGTAGAAATCAATCAATTTTTGGATTCAAATTTATCAAATTTAATTGAAAACTCAACTTAGGAAAACTTGGCCTCTTATAAATAAATAACAAGCTATACAAAGATGAATGACATAATGGCACTAGGTAAAGATCTCAAAAAGTCACATGTGGCTTTGGTTTCAAATTCAAAATGTGTACATAAGGCATATGAGTCCATGAAATGATTTTAGTAGCATAATTATGTTACCACACTCTAAATATATGATCAATGGTTTTTTTCAATACTCTAAATCAAAAAGTTTTGATATAAATTGGGCAACACAATATTACCATTTCTATTCAAGTGACACATATACAGAAATTTGTCAAAAGATTAAGCCAAAGGTATGGTGTCAAATAGATGACATAATTCCTCCTCAAATAATTGAGTGATGTATAAACAAGACTCATTTTTATGTGGTATAACAGACTAATAGTTTAGACTCAAAAACCATGTAATAAAAGGATAAAAATAACACAAACACCTAAGTGTAACATCCTAAATCATATAACTAACAATGTTGCATAATAATGTCAAATGTAATCAATATACTCACTCTTGGGAGGATTTGAAGTGTTAATCCAGAAATAAATGTGCATGAAAAGTAGGTTTTTAAGGCCCCTTATTCTCCCAAAATTTTGTACTATGACATGGAACTTTACGCTACTTACCCTACATCAACAATATGTCTATGATAAGTGGGGTTATTCTAATCTATCAATTTTTATTCATTTATAGATGGTCCCAAGTGTTGATAACACTAGAGATGTAATCACTTCAATTTTATCCACATCATCTAGCTTGTTGTAATAAGATATTTTCCTTTTCATAACCACTACATACATCATTTTCTCAATACAATGCGATGCCCAAGTTGCCCCTATGATCTGAGTTGAAGTACCACTAATAGAGCTTATTTCAACCACTCAAGACAAGCATCCTAATGGGTCACCCTCAATTTTTATAAACCATCATCGATTGGGGTTAAAATGATTGTAAGATTTGAATTCTTGGGTCAACACTTACCTAAAGAACTGATGAGGAGATGATTAAATCCTTATCACAACCTAAAATGCATGAAAAATAATATATAAGTGAAAAGACTTTAGGGTAATGTTTAGATCACCTAAACCATATATATTTTAGGAGGGATTTAAAAAAATTATTTTCATGCTTTTTACTAAATCAACCAAGGCAAATAATGAGCACTTTTGGTCACCTTAGTTCCCTCAATGGGATGGGGGAGATCATACATGCTTCAATCATTTTACTAAAATAAACAATTTCAATAAATAAAAAATATAAATAAAAATCTTAAGAGTGTTTATCTAGTGTGAGAGTTCATTGTAATCATCAAAAATAAATGTGGTTTGAAGTTTAAACCCCTTTTCATTTGTTGAAAAACTTGTAAAAACTTTGAAAACATCTAAGGCATGAAAAAGAACTAAGTTTGTTTTAAAAACCAAAGACAAAGTGTGAAAAATTTAAGCATGTTCAAATTTTATCTTTTTCACCTTAGGACCTACATTTATTATAGGGTTTTTGGGTGCTTAGAATCCCAAATGTGAATGAGAAAATAATATTTCAAAATTTTATCTCGAGTTTCTCTATTTTTCTATCTTAGAGATTGGCATTGATCCATGTAGGGATCAATATCGATTCATTGAAATCGTCAATGGTTTGTCCATAGAGGGATAAACATTGGTCTATAGAGGGATCGGTGTTGGTTGACAAAGATCTACATCAGTTCCTTCCTTTATGAAAAAATAAATGAAAATATAATATCATTTTTCATAAAAATATGGTTAGGAAGATGAGATTAAAACCAAAAAGTAACACTAGATCCTGCAAGCAAATAGATAGTAAAACAATACTCAAGATCTTAGATGCAAAGAAAAAACCAAAAAATTAAAAAAAAATTTGTAAAAATCATGTTTCCATCATGCTATGTTCTCCAAATAGGGGTTGACATAAGTTCTAGTAGGATCAAAGTAAGAGAGAATCAACATTGGTCTCTATGTAAACTTCATGTTATTGAAAAATAGAATACATGAAAAACAAAGTTAAAACTCAAATTTTGAAGATTATCAAGAATCCATTAAAAAAAGTAAAATCTTCATATTAATCTCCTTGATTTTATGGTATGCTCCATATGTTCCCACTAGGCATGCCATTTGTTATCATAGGTATGATAATAGGAATTTGACTCAAGAGAGGAGGTTAGATCAAGTGTTAGTTTTCATAAAACAATGAAGTAAACATAGTATCAAGAATAAAATATCAAGAATTAGATCATAAGTAGAGAATAATATAAAAATAAAATGAGAAATATCAACTAAAATTCAAATAACTACAAATTCTTTACCTCCCTTGAATTTTCCAAATGAATTATCAAGTGGCTTGTTTGAATTGTGCTCAAGAAACCTTTGGCAATGGAGTTTTCTTTGATCCTTCTCTCCTTGGCACCATTGGCTCGGCTTGATTCTTATGGCTTATGATTGTGACTTGGCTTATGATTTCAGCATTATAATATTATTTTTTCCAATCTTATTATAAAAGTTACATTATAAATATACTATGTCCCAAGCTCTTCAAATGAAGAGGCAAATGCTTGTATTTATAGGTTTAGAAACTAACCCCAACCTAAGTTGAGTTACGGTGTAGTTAGATCTTTGGAATGGGTTCAAACCTAACCTTAGTGAGTTAATTAACCCCAATAGTGTTAAACTATGTCAAAATCTCATGATTTTCAATGAATAGGCATGATTGAGATATTTTAGGATATTTGACAACTCATAAAAAGGTAATTATGAATTTTTAGGATATTCTTGATTTTTTGAATTTCATTTTTTAAAATTTTATTAATTGATTATGGATAATTCAACTAGGCATTTAATTTCATTAATTATTCATGGATAATTCTATTTTTGATTTTTGTATTTCCAAGATTTGATTTAATTTTATGCATTTGCCCTATTTAATAGGTTATAGGCCAAATTGCACATTATAATACCTGATTGGAGATGAATAAATGAGAGGTTTTTGTTGTTTATGGTAGGACAACCCAATTAGGGATGTCCCAATGGAATTATAAGCTTTAATGAGTGATGCACAAGTGAATTTGGTATGTTTAGTGATTTTTGGGCTTAGTTTGCAATGGTTTCTAGAAATTGGTTTAAATTTCAATATGAAGCCATTGTTGGCTAGTTTTATGTGTCTATAGTTTTCCCCCATTTGGGAACATATTTCAAACTATAGTCACATTAACATATTCTCAAATAATGATCAATACAATTCTTATATGCCTAAAATAAGGTGATGATTTGAAGAAAAAGGTCTGTGTTTCTATAATGATGCCTCTTCAAGGGTGTAGCCATCATATGTTTGATGGATGGTCCCTAAGAAATAATCAAGAAGAAGAATGGAATTAACCCATGGGTGAGATTATTATAATAGAGAAAATTATTACATGCATTGATTTAAATATTACTAATTTTCCCAAAGGTGATTATAATCAATAATAAAGGTGGAGACACTGATTTTCCCATAGGTGGTTATAATCAATGGTAATAGCATATGCCCCAATAGGTCTGATGAGTTGAAATAATGTTTTTCCCATAGGTATTTATAATAATTAAGATGATTTAGATTTAATAAATATGTGTGATTATTCCCTAGTAGGGTAGATTAGCAAGCATAACTCAAGGATATAACATATTGCATAGATTAAAGATGAGCAGGTGTAAATATAGATCTGATGATCTAATTATTTAAGAAGCCATAGATAACTAAGTACATAAGGATGTGAAAAGTGATGAAAGAGATGAATATAAGAATAATGAATTGATCAATGTGAAAGATTCAATTATACCTACTAATGTAGAGAGGCTCATCCTGATTAGTATTGATACAACTAGAAAGGTCAATGGGTTGATTCTATTAAGGAGGGGTGGGTTGATTTTCCAAAGTACCAAGGAGAAAATTCCATGGCTCAATTTATTGTAAGACTTTTTGACCTGATTTTTTCTATAGCATGTGATGGAATACCACATGATATAAAACACTATGAGAACTTTGCCAAAATATGCATAAGGACTGACTCCTGATCCAATAAATAATTGAAAATAATGCACCAATGATAAACACCATGATGATAATGTCGACATATGAATATGGATGGATTCAAGAATAATGTGAATGGAATCACCTCATGAACACATATAGACTTACTCAAGGAATGATATTGAAATCAAACAAACAAGAAATCAAGCAAACAAATAACTAAGAATATAAACACACAAAAAACATGAAAGTAAAAGCAAAGAAAACCATTCTAAATATGGATTTGCCCTAGTAGGGTGGATTGAGGATTACTAAATAGGCTTAGAGAGGACAAATGTTTTTTGATTTTGAAATTTTTGAATATTTTCTAAGCATCTCAACCTAATTAGGAATTACAAGATACTAATTGGTCCAAATCATAAAATGGTGAGAGCATTGGCTTAAGTTTCTCATAAAGTGGTGAGAGCATTGGCTTAAATTTCTCACAAAATGGTGAGAGCATACAAAAAGAGGTGATGAATAGACCTTAATGTGAATTTTGCATGGCCTACATAGTCCAAAAATAACCTCAATTCATAGAAATTATATCCACACAAAAGATAGGGAGAATTGACTAGGTCACAACAAATTCTAAAATCTGATAAATGGCCAAGAAAATGAGAATAGTAATGACAAGGTGATGTAGTAATACATGGTAAATGGAAATGCTCATAATTTTACCATAGGAATTTATAATTAGGAAAAAATGGTATAGGTTTATGATATTTATTTTCCCATAGGTGATTATAATTAACAACACAAGGTGGATTGCTAATTTTTTCATAGGTGGTTATAATCAATAGCACTAGTTAAATGGTCAATGAAAGATAACTTGTCAGATCTAATATCACACTACTTTAATAGACTATCATTTGAATATGGAATTTTGTCGCTACTATAACTTGATCATAATCCCCTCATGGAAGGTGTAGTAAGAACCAAAATAATGAATATCAAAATAGGTTTTAGTAGGATGTCTAAAAATAGTCTTTTGTCTAATAGATATGGCATGGTAGGATGGCATATGGTATTATTTAAGATGATCATGCTATGAATATTGGGTAAAATAGTAAGATGGTTACCACCAAGTGTTAAAGTGAGGGTAAATACATGGTTATGAAATAATGACAAGGGAATTTCAAATGAAAATGACATGATAAATGTTTTTGTCTTGGGTATGATAAAAGATTATGTTTTTATTGCTAATGTGGATATGCATGTCCTAATAAACAAATGATTTAAAAAAAAAATCAATCATGTAAATTTATAGCCCACACCTTTTACAAATAGCTAATATGTCAAAAACCTACTACATATTTGGATGTAAATGTTGTTGTTGTAATCTTCATTGGTCATTGATTTTATTTCTTTTAAACATTGAGACATGGTATCTTTGTATCCTCTACAAAGGAAAGTGAGGCTAAGGATGGTAAATATGGATAAATATTGGATTATAGGTTTTTATTTGAAAATGTAAGGTGGATGATAATTGAATGTATGATGGTTGGGCAATAAATGAAGATCGAGTTTTTTAGGCACACATAATGTTGTTGATTCTAGATTTGACATAACTTTGGTTATGATATGGCCGAATAATTTTTAATATCCTCTTAATTGGACCACCATATTCTTGTGTTTTTTGGGCTTGAGAGTAGCTACTATCTAATTAGGCTATAGATTAGAAGTTATATTGATTTCATGTTTGATAATGTTTTCATCAAGGAGTGTAGAATTATTATGCTCAGCTATTGGCACTTCAAAGAGGTTTTCACCAATGAATTTGTCTTGATTGTTCCATAGCAACCTCCAAGAAGGTTTCACTAATAAATGTTGAATTTTGATTTTTATTATCTTCTATTACTTTCAAAAAGGTTTCACTAGAAGATGCCGAGTTTGAAATTTAATTGTTCCCTAGTGCCTCCAAAAAGGTTTCACTAGGAGATTGTTCTTTTTATGCATGAATTTAGTTTTGGCCTCCTTAATGTTATAAAATTGATATGTCACCATGGTGTAGTTTAAAAAGTTAAGATTTTGTCATTCCCAGTCTATAGTTGTGGGAGGTGGATGTCAATATAATGGCTATGTTGGTTAGTGGTAATGGCATATGGAATGGTAATGGAATGATGGGAGGCAACATAATCATCATAGAATATACTAGGATAACTTATGTCAAAGTTGAATTAATCATCCTAGAAAACCATAAAAGGATCACAAATGTATTCAAACTGATCTACAAGGCATGTGTAACCAATGTTGTAACATCCATAAACATATTTAGATTCTAAATCTGATTTTGTCTCAAGGGATTATAAATCAAATGTTAAGACTAACATTGATTCTACTTCTGATGCTAAATCTAATATCAATTCAAAAACAAAACCTAACTCTAATTTTGATTCTTCATCTGGTATGGATGTTGTTATAATGATGTCTTGTTGAATGTTTGGTATGGAATAAGTAAGGGCCTATGATGTCATAATGGGATCCATAGAGACTAGTTTGTTAAAGTGAGACTCCTCAATAATGGGATAAATGTCAAGAGACAACTCCCCAAATATTGGCTTACCAAAGGGATGTTCTTGAAAAATAAGCATATGGTCAAGGTAATGTTTTTACCAAAAGTAGTTATAATCATTAAGAAGTAACTCAACAAAGATTGACTTGTTAGAGTGAGACTCCTTGACAAAAGGTATAGGGTAAAAATGTGATTCATCATAGTTTGAGTCATCATAAATGGTTGGTTCAAGAAAAACATTGTGGATTGGTTGGTTCTCTTGGTCTTGGTTTACAAGTAGTTGTAAAATACTAGTTTTGAATATATCTTGGTCCTAGAATGATTGACTCATTTGGATAGGTATGGATGATTGGAAAAGGTTTTTTAAAGTGGGGAATGGTTTGAAATATATGAATAATGGTCAAAAATTAGATAATGATAGGGCATCATGGAGCTTGGTTTTTCACACAAGACAAAGGATGAGGTCCTAAAATGGTAATGGTAGGGCATTATGGAGCTTGATTTCTCACACAATACAAAGCATGAGGTCCTAAAAGGGTAATGGTATGGAATTATGGATCTTGGTTTCTCACACAAGCCAAAAGATGTGGTCCTAGAAGGATAAGGGTTGTGTATGATAAAGCTTGATTATTTATACAAGCCAAAGAATGAGGTCATAAAAGGCTAATGGTAGGGCATCATGGAGTTTGGTTAATTTCACAATCCAAATGATAAGGTCCTAATAAAATTAAAGGATGTTATGGAGTTTGATTGCTCACATAAGCCAAAAGATGAGGTCTTAGAAGGATAAGAGTAGGGCATCATAGAGCTTGGATACTCACACACACCAAAGGATTAAGTCTTGATATAGAAATGATATTCCTTGGATGTTGTGGAGTTTGGTTGAGAATGTAATCTGAAGGATGGTTAATGGTATATGTGGGTGAATGGACACCATAAATGGTGATATGGAAAAATGTATACATCAACTAGATGGAAGAAGGTATCATCGATCAATATACTTGAGGATATTATTTTTATTCCCTAGATTGAGTATTAAAAGGAGGGTATGGATCTATATTACAAATAACATCATCCAAGTAGGGGTCTTAAACAAAGTCATTTTGCGCAGACATTATATCATGACTTGTATTGTACCTTTAGCTTTATTCCCCAAATTGAGTATTATAAGGAGGATATGGATCCATATCACAAAAAACATTATCCCAGTAGGGGTCTTGAATAAATTCATTTTGTGTGGCCATTCTATCATAACTTGGATTTTACCTTTGGCTTTGTTCCCTAGATTGAGTATTGCAAGGAGGCTATGGATCCATCTCACAAATAACATCCTAGTAGGGGTCTCAAAAAAAATAATTTTGTGTATAATTATATCATAAATTGGATTATATGTGACTCCACCATAAGTGTATTTAGACATATCCATGTCAATGATATTTCTCTACAAAATTTGCTAGAGTCCTAAAAAATCTTATAAACTTTTTCCAAAGGACAAAAAGTTCAAACTTGGTCTAACTTGGTCAATTAAAATGGATTTGTATCTCCAAAATTAGTTTGAAAGTGGATTTATATCTCTAAAATGATTTTTGTTAAGACCTAGTATAAAATAATCTAACATCAAAATGTGTAATGCTAAATGTCTCACACACAAAAAGTCAATTGGCTGAATAAAATTGGCATACTAAACTCTAGGTACAAAGTGTTCCAAATAACTCTAATATAAGAAAACAAAAGTTTATAGGTATTTTGGCCAAATGAAACATCAAAATCTAGGTTAAAACAAGGCATGTGCTAGGACTTTTGGCCAAACATGATGTCAAAATATAAACTTAAAAAAAGCTGAGATTTTAATCTGTCAAATTTGAAACACTTCACATAGACTAGGCATACAAACTTCAAACATTAACTTGGTCAATTATCATAAGGTATAATTAAAAAACAACATGGAGAGATATGATTTTTTTTCAAAATAAAAGGCACAAATAATGATGAAAAATAAGTTCCTTTAAACAAACAAGATAGACAAAATTGAATGGCATAACGACACTAGGCAAAGAACCAAACAATAGTTTTCAAACTTAGGTAATGAATTAACCTAATTTACATAACCCAAAAGAGAAATATTAGTGTCTAATCCCAAATTAATCAAGGCATAAACATAAATTAATAAATTTTTGAATTTGAACTTGGCAAGGTTAATTAAAACTCACCTTTATGAAACTAGGCACCTTAAAAAAAATAACAAGTTAGGCATAACAAAATAACATAATGGAATATGAAAAAGATTCAAATGGCATACATGGCATTGGTTTTTAAAATTTAATTTGGCACAAAGTAAAAAAGTCTTCAAAAAATTCAATTAATGTAATGACATTTCCATGCTTTAAAGATGTAAAAATAGTTGTTTCAAGACTCAAAAGGCATAAAAGCTTGAAATTATTTGGGTAGCATAACATTACCCATTTCAATCAAGTGACACACACAAAGAAGTTTGTAAAATTTTTATAAGGAAAAGGTGTGTGAGAAAATGACCAACATAACAGCTCCTCAAATAAAGATGTGACATATAGACAAAACTTGGTATGAAAAGGCATAAAAAAGTAAGAGTTTTAGACTCAAAACACCAAGAAGCAAAGGAAAATGGCCAAATACAACAAAGTAAATCATGCTAATCCCTAAAATAATAAGTTATTACAAGTGGGGTTGAATAAAACTATAGTTTTTGAATGTCTATATTGATCCCAAGTGTGATTGACATTATATAAGAATCACGTCAATTGAGTTCATACTAGTTAACTTACTATGAAAGGGTCTATTCCTTTTCATGGTGATTCCATTCATGGACTTCTTAGTGTAATCCCATAAATAACTAGACCTAAATTGGGCCTTTATTACAAAAGGAGAGGTTAGATTCTCAACCCCCTAGCTCTCATAGTATGCGTACCTTTATTTGTATACCACATCATGGAGAGGGGTTGAAACACTATCAGGAGATGAATCCCCAGGTCTATGCTTCCATAATGAACTTGTGAAGAGTAAATTATCTCTCCTTCACAAGCCAAATTTCATGAAAATAATGATAAGTGGAAACACTTTGGAGATTTTTTGTAGATCACCCAAACCATATGGGTTTTGGGAAGAGCCTAGATAACTTTCTTTCCATGCCTTAGACTAGGCACAAATTGCAAGTGAAAAGTTACTTTTGGTTATCCAAGCTCCTTATAGGGGATGAGGGGAGAGCATACATGCACTCTTCATTTTGTTAAAATAAAACAACAAGTTCAAATAAATGGCATAAAATGAACATTTTGTAAAATAAAAGCTAAGTGATTTAAAGTTCATTTTATAGCACCAAAAATGACATGTGTTGTGAAGTTTTATGGCCCCCTTGGCATTAGTTTAAACTTGCAAAAACTTTAATAAACATATAAGGCATAAAAACAAACAATGTTCTTTTTAAACACCAAAATATGAAGTGAGAAAGATTAAAATGCACTCAAATTTAAAGTTCTTTGGCCCCTTAGCTTAAGTGAAAAACATGCAACAAATTTCACAAAACAACTTTAACACAAATTATCTAGGTTCATTTTAAGCACTTAAGAACCAAATGTGTAAGACTTAGCCTAATTTGTTTTAAACACCAAAATAAAGTGTTAAACCATTCAAACTTTCAAATTTAATGTCTTAATCCTACCTTGGACCTACAAGGGTTAGGGATCCTCCTCCTTCTTATAAGCACTTTCAGTGATGAGCAAACAAACATTCACAAGATAGCTCTCAAGTTTCTTATTTCAAAAACATAGTTATCGATATCAGTCACCTATGACTAATGTTAGTTACTAGGTAACTAATGCAAGTTGATAATAATGAATATCAATTGACAAATACTAAGATTGGTTGCCTATGAACCTGAAGGCAAAATCAAATTAAATTAAAAATGTTATTTATCTCAATGTTATATAAAAACTCAACAAAACCTTCAACGAGATGATTAGTCTGAGAGTATAAAGGCCAATGAAACCAAGAAATAGTGATTTGAAATGATAAAAATATTAAACATCAAAGTTTAGACACCACATTTTCCCCTACAACTTGGTTGATGGTAGTCATATAGAACTAAATGCAATTAGGTAGAACCAATGATAGTTTGGTAGTACCAATACCGATTAGGCCGGATTGATGTCAGTCTCTATGTAGATTTGATTTAGTTCAAAAATTAAACATATAGTAAAAATAAAGATAAAAATCCTATTTTGAAGACATATAATAATTCATTTGAATATTTATAAGTTACATCTTGGTCTTCTTGTTACATGGGGTGCTTACAGTCCCATCAGACATGCCATTTGTGATCATAAGAATTTGACTCAAGAGAGGAGGTTAGATTAAGTGTTAATTTTCATAAAATAATGAAGTAAACAAACTAACAACTATAGAATATATATGACTAGACTATAGGGGAGAATAATAAACCAAATCAAATGACAAATATCAACTAAAATTCAAAGAACTAAAAATTCCTTGCCTCCCTTGAATGCTCCAAATGAATTATCATGTGGCTTGTTTAGCTTATTCTCAAGAAATCTTTGGCAATGAAGTTTCCTTTGCTCCTTCTCTCCTTAGCACCATTGGCTTGGATTTCTTGGTTTAGATTATGCTTATGTCATATCTTATTATTTTTTAATTATAACATTATTATTTCCAATATTTTTATAAAACCTACATTATAAATTTACTATGTTCCAAACTCTTCAAATGAAGAGGCAAATGTTTGTATTTAAAGGATTAGAAACTAACCCCAACCCAAGGTGAGTTAAGGTGTAGTTAGAGTTTGTAATGGGTTCAAACGTAACCTTAGTGAGTTAATTAACCCCAATAGAGTTAAAATGTGTCAAAATTTCATGATTTCCAATGAATAGGAATGGGTGAGATGTTTTAGGATATATCATAACTCACAAAAAAAGTAATTATGAATTCCTAAGATATTGTTGATTTTATGAATTTTATTTTTAGAATTTAATTTATTTCTCATGGATAATTCAACTAAGAATTTAATTTGATTTTTCATTTTAATTAGTTATATTTAGGATTTTTATCATTTCCAATATTTTATTTAATTTTATGTATTTTCTCCATTTAATAGGTCTATAAGCCAAATTGCATGGTATAATTTCATGGAATGATTGGAGATGAATCCATGAGAGGTTATTGTTGTTTATGATACCATACTACAATTACAAATGTATCAATGGTATTATAATCTTTGATGAGTGATTCACAAGTGAATTTGGAATGTTTAGTGATTTCTAGGCTTAATTTGCAATTATTGGTAGAAATCAATCTAAAGTCTAGTATGAAGCCATTGGTGTCCAATTTTAGGTGTCTATAATAAGAATCCAAGAAGGGAGGTTAGTATAGTGTTACTTCAAGCAATAAAACTTCAAATAAATACACTAACACTTACACTCCTAGCCTAGATACTAGGGAGAGATTAGTAACAAATGCTAAATGAAAGGATAACTAAAACATAGAAGACATAAATCCTTTACATTCCTTGGGAGCTCCAAATGAATTTTTTATTATCTTGCTTGGCATGTGCTTGAAGAAGTATTTATAAAATTAGTATTTTTGGCTCATTATCTCCTTAGTACCATTGGCTTTCATGTGCCTTGTGATTGGCATCGCTTTAAAATTTTGGCATCATAACACTATTGGTATGAGTCTCATGTAGAAAATATTGCATAATAACTCTACAATATCCTAGATTAGAAATGAAGAGGCATGGCATTATATTTTTAGCTTTAGGAATTAACTCTCACCCAAAGTGAGTTAGGGTTGAGTTAAGGCTTGTAATGGGTTCAAACTAGACCTAGGTGAGTCAAATCTAACCCCAATAGAGTTAATAGTTGTCAAGTAATTATGATTTGTAATTAATAGGCATGGCTCTCAAAATGAGATATTTTAAGATATTTTTAAAGAGCTTTACAACTCATAAAGGTACTGATGAAAGGATAGGATATTTTGAATTTTTGAATTTATATTTTAGATATTCATTAATTTCAAATGGATAATTCAACTAGGTATTTAATCATGTTTAAATTATTAATTTATTTTGATTAGCCTTTTATCATTTCCAATATTTGATATTTTTTTATGTGCACCAATTAATATGTCAATATGAAAAATTGATAGTTGTGATGCCACAAGGTGATTAGGGATGAATCTATGAGAGGTTAATATTGAATAAAATGGAATAATCCAATTAGGGATGTCTCATCATGATTATATACTTTGATGAATGATGCACAAGAAAATTTGGGACATTTAATGATTCCTAGGTTTAATTTGCATTGGTTGGTAGGAATTAGTTTGAATCCCAGTTGAAAGCTAGTTGTGTCTAGTTTTAGGTGTCTACACTAAACACACTTCTCATCTTCACACTAGATAATCACTTTTATTTCTCACTCTCCTATTCAGACTGCCTATAATGAATAGTATATAAGAATATTTTCCATTCATAACTGAGATGGGATATGAGTATGGGTAATTAGAATAATCCCTACATACCTTCCACAATTCCCTTCATTCATTAATTACCTTTTGTACCTATGAAACACATCAAAATTTGTATAAAACCTAGAATCAGGTCTTTTTGTAGAAGTGTCAATATAGATTAATTGGATGTCAAGGAGTCTATGAGAGTGTTAAACATGTCTAAAATAATTTCAAGGGAAACTAGCCACTTATAAATACACTTCCAATGATATTTTCTCCATTAGGTTTATATAAGGTTTTTAAGAGGGTTATCTTCTTAGTGATGATTTATAACATCCAGATGCTTAACCTTAAAAATAATCCACTAATATAAGTTTAAGGATGACCTTCAACTATCCATAGTTACTTTAGGTACCATGCACACCATCCATATAGATATGAGTTAATAAAATTATCCATCGAGCTCTTATACTTCATTATCGATAGGCCTGAGAAGAAAATAGACTAAAATGACCAATTTTTTATCACCCTATACAAACCAATAGTTTTAATCAGCTATAAGCTCTCCCTTTAAAGTTCTCACATAGATTGGAAAGGTCATATGGTCATGTTAATCAAATTAGGCAGCTTGATAGTTTAGGCCTAGTCTGTGGGACTATGTTTCCTATGTGTATGATCACATGTGATGGTTTATAATAGATTTAGGTTATATTATACCCTTATTAATCTTTATATCAATATATTACATCATTAAAAAATTATTCCAATACTTCTCATTCATATTTTCAACAATCATGCACCAAGTCTATAGGCTATGTTGCTTAGGGAGTGCTTCTAGTCTGAGATAAAATAGAAGGAATATCCCCTATCTATATAGCCTAAAGGATTACATGTGGGTATTTTATAGGTTATGATAACTTTATACACTAATTTTAAATTCTTGACTATTCCCATAGATCCTTCAACATCAAATAGTCCTAGGACTAGCTTCTAGATTATGACTGTGTGCAGGATTTTGACAAAGTTTGAGAAACTTTAGATAGGACTAATCTATTAATATTTTTTATTGAAATCACATGAAAACATTATTTCATCACTATAAGGGTGTACTATGTGTGTTCATATTCATACCATGTCTCTTCTCATCAACCAAACCTATAATCTCTTATGGGCTTAGGTTAGTTTATAGACTATATCGAACTGTAGGTGTGCATCTTAGGGAATATGGGATTATTATAGGTGTCTATATGTGCTTTAAATTTGTATCTCAATCCTAAATATTATATATATATATATATCACTTAGGACCATACCAAACTTTAATTTTTCATATTTTCCTTGAAACTATAATCTTGTCTCTCTAATATCAATGCACTATAAGTCTACAGTCAGACTGTAGATGTTTCATTTGAGAATCATGAGATTATTGTAGATGGTCATATGCTTGACTAATATGTTTTCACCCTCTAGATTTATCTTTAGGTCACTAAGACCATATTAAAATTTAATGATCATCAATTCTTATAGACCATGCTTCTCATCTCTCACCATTGATGTATTATGTGCCATTATAAACTACAGGTTCATTTTGGTTCAAATGTCATTATAATTATCTGAGTGTTTTCATGAAGAACTTGACTGATTTGAAAACCATTCCAATATCAATCTCTCAACCCTATATTTAATTATCATGTTTCTTATAGGCCCAAGCTACAAGAATGAATCCACTAGGCACACTCAGACTTCACGAACTTTCACTAACATGTGACATTGTATAAGGAAGGGTTCCCTTTCAAAGAATTTAAGGTAAGTTTTTCTATTGAGGAACCTTCTTAAATTATATGAACATATATGAATATGTATGTTGAATTAGTTCTCACAACCAATCTCTAGTCCTTTGAATGACTCAGTCTTACTATTAATACCCTGAGAACATCATCAAAACCTTAAAACTCTAATCTTCATCCATATGATTGTTGAAGGCTTATTTATAACTACAAAGTGTAGATGATAATAATAAAAAGGTTTGATTTCATTCTTAGACATCCCCTTACTAACATTGATATTCTTGGGTATAAACATTCAATGGAATAACTAACCTCCATACTTTATGAGGTTGAAACTAGGCATTACCTTTGATATGAAGACACTTATAGGAAGATGAAGCTCCATAACTAAAAAAAAACTATTTTGTAAACCATAATGCTCACTCCTACCACAATGAGGATTTTTATTCCCATCCATCCATGTTTACACATGCAAATTAGACTTAAATCCATATGATAAGGATGGTCATACTTTACAAGACTACATACACTAGTTGATTTACTCAGATTAATATAAATAGGTAAGAAAATTGACGTGTTAGGAATATGTGAGTAGTTTGAAGGCATCAAAAATATTAAAGATTTTTCATAAAGTATGAACCACCAAATTAGAAACTATAGACATGGAATGGAAGAAAAAAGGGAGTAATAAATGTAGACATCTAAAACTAGCCACCATTGGCCTTCGATCAAACTTCAAATTGATTCCTAACAACCATTATAAATTAAGCCTAGGAATCACTAAAAATCCTAAATTTTCTTGTGAATAATTCATCAAATCTTAGAATCTCATTGAGACATCCCTAATTTGGGTATCCTACCATAATCAACAAAAACATCTAATAGATTCATCTCTAAGCATCATGCAACATCATAACATGCAATTTGGCCTATAGACCTATTAAGTGGGACAAGTGCACACATAAAATGAAATCTTGAAAGAGATAAAAGGATAATAAAAAATAATTAACAAGATAAACCAAATTAAATTCCTAGTTGAATTATCCATGTGAAATTAATGAATTACTAAAAAAAGAAATTCAAAAATATGAAATATCCTAGATTTTCATGATTACCTTTTGTGAGTTGCCAAGCCTTTGTAAATATCTCACCCATGCCTATTCATTTCAAATCATTAGTTATTAACGCTTTTTAACTCTATTATATTTAATTAACTCAATTATGTTAGGTTTGAACCCATTCCATGTTTAAACTACACTTTAACTCACCTTGAGTTGGGGTTAGTTCTTAAGACTATAAATATAAGCCATTGCCTATTGAAAAGAGATATTGGAAATTGTAAATTTATAATATAGGGTTTGTAGCATGATTTATTTCAATAGTTTTATAATGCCGAAATATTAATCCAATCCATCAAGCAAGCATAAGCCATATCAAGCTACAAATAAATCATTTAGAGAATTGAAGGAAGGTAAGAGACTATTGTTATTTTGCATTATAGTTGTGTTTTCAATTGGTTTTTCTCATTAAGTTCCTCCTAAGATCTATGCTTAGAAATGTTAAAATTTTAGTGAGTTCTTTTCATTGTTTTATGGACTAACACTTGATCTAAACTCTTCTCTATTTTCAAATTATTATGATCACAAATGGCATGCTCGATGAGATGTAGAAGCATCCCATGTACCAAGGAGACCAAGATGCAACTCCTAACTTTTCAAATGAATGCTTGAATATCTTCAAAATTGGAGTTTTAACATTTTTTAACCATATTTTTGTTTTTTTATGGTAACTCAAATTTACACAAAGATCGACATCATTCAAGAATAACTGGCATCAGTTCTACCTAACCAACCTCAATTTTAGGTAACCATCATTGATTAGGGTATAGGGTAACATGATTTTAAAACTTTGATTTTGAATCTTCTTAGCACTCATAATTGTTATTTATTTGTTTGATTGACTTGTATACTCTCTATTTAATCACATTATTGCATGTTTTGAGGAGTTTTCATCATATTTTGAGCTAACTAACATTTTTTTTACATCATTTTGGTTTTACTTTTGGGTTCACAGGCAACCAATCTTGGTCTCTATCAACTGATATTAGTTATTACCAACTAACATTAGTCATAAGTAACTAAGATCAATCTCTATGTGGAAAATATAGAGAAACCTAATAGTTATCTTTTCAAAAATTGTTTGCTCATCCATAAATGTGATTAAAACTAAAAGGAAACTCTCTAACATTTATAGGGTGAAGATGGGATTAGAACATAAATTTTCAAGTTTAAAATCTTGAAAACTTCATTTTGGTGCCTAAAAATAATGGTTAAGGCTTAAACATTTGGTTTTAAGTGCATAAAAGGAACCTCAGTGATTTGTGTTACATTGTTTTGTTTAAATTTATTACAAGATTTGAATTTAATCCAAGGGGTCAAAGAACTTTATCAAACATTTCATTTGGTGCCATAAATTAACACTAACTTACATTTTAATATCTTAAGAGTTTTGTTTTATACTTTTTTATTTATTTGTTTGTGAAAAATGAAGAGTACATGTATGCTCTCCCCCCATCCCCTATAAGGAACTTGGGTGACCAAAAGTGCCTTTTCACTTGCAATTTGTGCTTAGTCTAAGGCATGGAAAGAATGTTGTCTAGGCTCTCCCCAAAACCCATATGGTTTAGGTGATCTAAAAGCAACCTCTAAAGTCTTTTCACTTAGTTTTATTTTTGTTCAACTTGTCTTGTAAAGGGGATTTCATATATTCTTCAAGCATTATTTAGGGAAGATTTTAACCTGCATTTCATCTCTTAACATTGTTTCAACCCTATTCCCTAGTGGGGTATAAAAATTAGGGTATGATACTACAATATTTAAGGGTTTGAGAAGCTAACCTCTCCTCTATAATAAAAACTTAAGTCAGGTCTAGTTAACTAGGGGATTCCACTATGTGGTATACAAATGGAATCATTATGAAAAGTAATAAACCTTTGCATAGTAAGTTAATTGGTATGAAATCAATTTTCATGATGCATCTCTAGTGTTAATCACACTTGGGACCATCTAGATGATCAAAAATTTAAGTTTTAGATCAACTCCACTTGATGTAGAAATATTGTTGATGTAGGATGAGTATCTTGAAGGTTCATGTCACCATATAATATATTAGGAGAAGGGGGTGTAAAATCTTACTACTTCATGCACTTTTATTTTTTGATTAACACTTAAATCCTCCCAAGAGCATGTATATAGATGGATTTTAAAAATACAAAGATAACTTGTTAATTTAAGTCTTAGGATGATTTACTTAGTTGTATTTGGTCTTTTTACTTTTACTTGCTTGGTCTTTAAGTCTAAAAAAATATTTGTTTGTCTTCCCATATCAAAAATGAGTCTTGTGTCCATATTACATCATTATTTGAGAAGGTTTTATGCCATGCATTTGACACCTTACTTTAACCTTAGAATTTTTTATGTCAAAAACATTATATGTGTCACTTGATTGAAATGAGTAATGTTACATTACCCAAATCAATTCAAGTGTATACCTTGGAGTCTTGGAAGCAAACCATTGTTTATACCTTTAGAGGGAAATAACATAATTACACTATTTAAATTATTTCATAAACTCATCTTTTCTTGTGTCTAAGTTTCACATTTTAAATCAAACCATGTGAGTGTTTAGGGTCTTTGTCTAGTACCTTTATGACATTCATTTCCATCTAGCTTGTTTGTTCAACAAAAGCCTAGTTATCCTAAATTGAGTTTTTAATTAATCTTAACAAGTTCAAATTCAAAAATTTATTGATTTATCTTTAGGCCTTGTTTAATTGAGACTTAGATAATGATCTTTCTCTTTTAGGGTTTTGTGACTTAGGTTAATTATTTACCTATATTTCAAAACTATTTGTTTGTGCCTTTATGTGGGAGAAAATAGTTTATCTCTAAATGCCTTTTGTTTCATGACTTATGCCAATTTGATCAAGTTTATATTTGAAATCGAGTGCCTAATCTATGCCAAAGTGTTTCAAAGTTTGTTAGATTAAATAACCATTTATTTTAATTCTAGATTTATATGCCTCATTTGACCAAAAAATCATAGCACATGCCTTATTTGATCCTAGCTTTTGATATCGTATTGGGACAAAAGACCTAGAAACTTTTATTTTCCTAGATTAGACCTATTTAGAATACTTTAAACCTACAATTTGGCATTTTGTTTTTAGATCATCCACTTGATATTTTTATGTTATAAAATTAATGTTAGGCAATTGACCTTATATTATTTTATACCAAGTTTTTTCACAAACCATTTAGAGATTTAAATCCATCCCTTTGACCAATTTAGATTGATTTTGAACCTTTTGTCTTTTTTTGGACATTATTTTCCAAATTTTTTAGAACTCTAATCCCTTTTTTTTGTAAGGAATTTAACATATATTCGACTATGTTTTAATATACATGTAGTGGTGTCATGTACAATATAGGGTATAGTAATTTGATCTCACAAGAAGACTTTTTTCCAAACCCTTATGGAGATGATGTAATTTGTGAGATATATCCTTATCCATATTACAACACTTAATCAAGGCAACAAAGACAAGATCCTTTGGCCCATTATTTGGTCAACATGCCTCCATACTTAGAGCAAGACCAAGAAAAAATGGCAAAATACTTGGCTAGCATACCTTTAGTTATATAATAAGTCCAATAACAACCATACTAGATTATAATTCCATCAACCTATGACCCTTATTTGATCATCACTTTATTCTAAACAAAGATAAAGTCTTAATTAGATTCATAGAGGTAGGGGTTAATTTTATAGTAGACTTTCGCCATGAAAACTTGCCAATTTTAGTAAAAGGCCTTACAACATGTCTTATAATCAAAACATTGAACAAGCCTCTTTTATAACCATCAATTTATAGTGCCAATGTCATATTAGGATCCTCATATGATTATCATAGGGAAGGTCATCATAGATTACCACTTCATATAGATAAAGATAACATACCAAACCTATCTAAACTTAGTATATAACTTAAATAACATGACCATGTCAAATTCTCCTCTTATCAAGTTAGCTCCTTCAATAATAGTCTTAATTAAATTGGTAGGACAAGAAAATTAGGAAAAGTTATTGGTCTTCAACAAGATTCTTATAAGTAGAAGACACTTATTTGATAGTGGGGGAATTGAAAAGTGCTTTAGTTGGAGAAATGTTCAATTCCCCCACTATCAAAGAAGTGTCTTCTACTTATACATAGAATAATGAGCCAAAGATAGTGGACAAAACACAATTGAAGTCCAATCTAGAGCAAAGTGGTGTAAATACATAAACAACTAGTACAAAATAAAATGTTACTTTATTATAAACCATGAGTGTTTTAAAAACATAGGGGGTGGAAAGTTATACATCCCAACAATAAACAACTACCTTTAATCCTCAACTAACTACTTCCTCAAACACCCAACCATAAGGATTAAGTAGTCAAGCAATGACTAGTGCCATGCTTCAACAAAATGTGATTAATGTTACTCCACCATAACAGGTGATGAGTAACATTCCATAATAACAAGCACCATATAATGTGTGCATACAATATAGGTAAAACATTCTACCACCTCAATAAGGGTAACCGATGTTCCACCTTGTCAGGTAGTGATGAGCATTCCTCTTTAGTCATAGACCAACATACTAGTACAATCATAAATAACGTCTAATAAATAGCATATGAGTATTCATCAATGACAAATGCCAGATTTATAACATGTATCTACTTTTTACCAAGGTTTCATGTAACCAAGAGGTTCCAATTTTCCATAAGTATTGATTATGCAATAATTTCCTTTTATGCCCAATGTGCCACAAACTCAATGATAGTGCTTTTGTTAATAATTTCCCCTTAATTATCAAGATTTGACTAGTTAATAGTAAGTCCCTATTCAACCTATATAGGCATAGTATAATAATATCCTTCTATCCAAACCATAATTTCCCCAAAACTAGGCCTACATACCCAATCTTAACTAGAATATCACTCTAAAATATGTGTAATTTCTAACATTTCACCCTAATCCATGTATTCATATTCTTAGTCCATTCTCAAACCAAAACAAAATTATAAAATTGACCATTCCTCCACTATATCTTGGTCAGAGTAACCCACTTTTGACCACCAAAATTTTACCTTAGGCTAATGTTCCCATTACTTTCCTCATACAAGAACTGCAACAAATGAAATATGTAATTACTACCATACAAGATGAGAAATAGATCAAGAATTTTAAGTTAGATAACATGTTTTCTTACCCTTTCAACATGGAGTATTTACAAATACCATTTCCTCTAGAGTACTAACCACCAAAATTTGATAATTTTAAAGGGAAAAGGAGACCCCAAGGCCCACTTGATATAGTTCTTCATCAAGTGCTAACCAGTAGCCTAAAATGACATATAGATTTTATTGTTATTTCCAAGGAGTCTATTAGGACAAGAATTAGAGTGGTTTTTGAAATTTCCCAATAACTTAATAACTAACTTTGATGATATTCTAGACAAGTTTGTGCAACACTTATCCTATAATATCAAACATGATATTTTATTGGTATATTTGATACAGGTGAATCAAAATTCAAAGTAAATATTTTCAAGTTATTTAATTTGATGGAGACCCCTTGCAAGCTAATTCACCCATAGTCTACTAGACAAGCAACTAGCCTCTATGTTTACCAAGAATTTGCATAGTGAGATATCTTACCATTTGGAGCTGAAGTATGCACATGATTTCAAGGAAATAATTTACAAAGGTTTTTTGATCGAAACATCATTTATTAACAATGGGATTATTAAACTTAACTTATCAAATCAAATCCCAAATTAGAAGTAAAGTAATGGCCACAATCAGAACCAATTCCAAGCATAAGTGTTGTAACCAACCCAAGATAATAAGAATTTCAATCACAACAATAATGTTGTAGGGAATGGAGTAAATAATTCATGACATGTCCAAATCATGAAAACACCATCTGCTCAGCCTATATTGCATATGCAAATTTCTCTAAACTAATAACATCTTCAGAAAACATAATAAGCATAGCATCCTAGACTATCATAACAAACAAAACCTTTGCCTTTGTAAAAGTCTCTTCTAAGGAGAATTATGACTACTCATCCTATCTTTAGTGACCTTGGAGAACCCATTTAATCCATGTTTCACAAGCTCTCCACCACTAATATGATTAATTGGCCTATTATGAAACACTATCTTGACAGTATTGACTATCCAAACTAGTATAGGCAAAATGAATTTTGAAAATATCATCAGGTTAATGGACATAATTTTATCTATTGTGTGAAAATTAATCATTTGATTTAGAATATGTTGGAAAACATAGAGATGACATTGGATCGTGGAACTTCCACATCAATCAGAACCTAAAAATATATCAAAACCCTTTTCCACAACATAACAATCAACAATAATAGAAATAAAGTCAATTATAATAACAAAAAAAAATATTAACAATTGAGATATAACCAAAAAAATAGCATTAGAAAAATTGACATCATTGAAATGGATGGAACCAAGGCCAAAATGATGCCAACAACTAATAGACCTACCTATAGTTTTACATGACTACAACAAAGTTGTAGTCCATATTATAGGAGGTCACATTTCCACCATCTCCATCAATGTAATACCAAGTACCAATAAAATAAGACCATTTCCAATCAATTTCAATCAACCAACCCATGCTGGTGATCCTTCTTTATCCTAGGACTACATATAATTATACCAATAAATAGGGATTACTACCTTTAGACCTTATACTAATAACTCATGATTGACTTATGACCATGAATAAGTCCATTGGCAATTGATACTTATCTTATATGGTCCCCCACTATCATCATTTGTTATTATCAATGGTCTTATATCTAATACCTATTGTGAAATCACAACTTTATGGTCAAATATTACCATACCACACCCACAACCATCTTTTAATTCACCTATCCAACCAACTGTTCTAGCTAGGAATAATCCATTTACCATTGTTCAATAAAAGATGTTTTATAATGTGGAATAATTATATAATATGCCTTCAAAAATATCCATTTTAGATTTTTTACGTATGTTTGCAATCTACAATAACAAATTGATGGATTTCTTTGACTAATCCCAAGTTCTTGATGACACATCTCCTAAAAAATTCCTAGATTTGGTTGGATATATATCCTCATGCCAATAATTAACCTTTAACCAAAGTGATATGTCATCCATTAGCCCTAGACATAATAATCCATTGTACATCAAAGTTTTCATAATGCAACACAAAGTGAAATGTGTCCTCATAGATAATGGATTGGGTCTAAATATTATCTCTCTAAATCTCATCAAGACTCTCAGGTATACCATAGTTGATCTCAATCTAGAAATGATTACCATCAAGGCTTATGACAATGAAGAATTGGAATCATAAGGCATCATCAGCATGCTAGTTATAATTGGTCCTTTGACATATGATATGTGTAGTAATATAAAATTCAAAAATTGGTAACTTAAGTGTGGCTTGTGATACACAACCCATAGGTCCCTCTTTCTTCCTGTCATAATCCTCATAGGCATCTTTTCACTAATTTTCAATCATTTATAGCCTTCCAGACTTAATCAAAGCTCATCCAAACCACTCTTTCCATGACTAATCCATCACCCTAGGCCCTATGATCTCAAGAAAATAGTGCCACACTTGGACTATATCATTGGTGCCACTCTTGTCTACTTTTGACACTCCTATCCAAGTGTATTTTTGGCCCCAATGGTTAGTTTATTCTGGTTCCCCATCCTTCTCCTTGTTAACCTAATATGAGTACATTTATCCCATGACCAATATATTCCTCTAAAATCTCATTCAAATATCATTTGGACGGGTTAGAAAATATCACAAAGCAAATAAGAATACAGGTAAGACTACTTAGACAATTTTCCCTATTCTCTACATATAACCAACCAATACACTTAAAATCTTATTCAAATACTTACACCAATCCCTAGCCACCTCAAGCACATCTAGTTTATTATTTTGAATATTCATACACTCTATTTCACAAAGCACATCAAGTGGTAGAATTACATATGGCTTGATCCTTCTTTGAAGTATTGGTATGTAGTCATTATGCCCACATAAATGGTGTGGACACACATTCAATGAATCTTAAACACACTAACTGCCCCATATTTCTTGAAATTGGTCAAATCATAATGGAATATAGGTTTTGAAGATAAAATATACTCTAGAGGGAGTTTTATAGACTTCTAACTATCAAAACTTCATAGACATGGTTACACAGGCATAACGAACAAAACCTAAAAAGCTCATCTCTCCTTAAAAATAGTGGTAGATGTGTAATATAGTGTTGATTCCACTCATATCCACTTTTAGCACCTATATCTAATAATAAAACAAAGGTCAGATCCTAGTTCATGATAGTTTGTCAGTCCTACATAGTGAATTTTAGACCCTGTCTCAACTGCATTAGTCAATTTTTAGCTAAGTCTTATTTTCTCCCTCTTATTAATATTTTGAAAATTTTCAAAATTTCAATCTAATTTATGAAAATTAGTAGCTTAATTATTACATATTTATTTACTAATTTTACTACTCAGAACCTTTAAATAAATTAGGAATAAACACAAATATTCCTAAATAGGTTAAATCATTTGGTGAACCCAACTTACTTCGTTTGTGCATAAAAACCGTAGTGTAAAATTCATACTAATTTTTCCTATATTTTATAATTTTTTACTACATAATAAAATCATAAATTAGCATAAAATTTTAAAATTTCATAGTAATTTTAAAATAATTTTTCTTTCAAACCTTAGTTTCTCATAACAGGTCCCTATATTTTCCTAGTATTTTTCTAATAATTTTCTAAATTTTTATTTGCATATTTAAATAAAAAATCCACTTTCAGTTTAAAAATTCTAATGTATTTTTCAAAAATATCATTTTTCAAACCCTAGTTGCATTCCTATTACTTTTGACATTAGATTTCAAAAATGGATCTCACTTATTTATGAATTTTTCTTAAATTTTTTGTAAATAATGAGACCATCATTGGTCCTATCATGTACATTAATGATGAATTTTATCATATGTTAGTAAAAAGATTCATTATTTTCATTTCATGATTACACTTTATAATAAAAGATGATATGACAACATTTATAGCTAAAAATGCATAAGATTTCAATATTCCTTTTGCATATTCTCTCTCACTCATGTAGATTAATTTCCAACTCCATTTTGCTAAACATGTTACCAATGTTATGTTACATGTCAAAATTATTTATATATTCATTCATAATTTCATGTTCTCTATCCTTTCCTTTATATATCTCATGTGCAAAAATTTCAAAGTTTATCATGCTAAACACATTAGAAATCTCATAAAGCATTTCAAAAAAAATTATTCACTTATGCACAAATTCATGCTCTCTATCCCTTGATTGTTATCTCTCCTATGGAATGTTTTTTATAAACATATGATTGTACAAATAATCACTCACATTTCATGCATTTCATTCCACATTCATGCTTTCTACCTAGATGCATATAACTCCTTGGCTACTTTTGAGTATCTTCCTATCACTACTAGACATAAGTAAACACTAGCAATTATATCTATCCCTACTTTAAAACTTGGTACATCTATCTCTTATCCTACACCTACTACTAGCTCTTTGCCTATATTAGATCATGTGATACATGTTATCACCCAAGTTTAAGAAGATAGGCAGGTTGATTACACCCATGGTCATAGATTTATCACTCAGGTTAGCACCCCTTCTAATATAGTTTTAGTTCTTAATCTCCTTCAGTGCTTGGATGCCTACAAAGAGGTGTCATATGTATCCCTTCACAATATGAGAATTCATGTTTCCACCAAAATAGATTATGTTGCATCTATCCTCAACACTATACAATGGATTGAAGAACATATTTATTTTGAAAAAGAGGATTTACCACCATGCCACATCATTGAACAACATCTCCCTTGATATGGGGGTTAAAAGGGTATTAGTTGATAATGGTTCAAGACTCAACATTTTCAACATTTATTTTCTTAAATGCCTTAATATACAACCTCAAGATCTCAACCATTCCAATATGAACATTAGAGGTTTTGACAATATTCGATGGAAAGTCATGGGTCAAATAACACTCAATATTAATTTAGGGCCTAAGACACTACCAAGTTATGCCAAATGACCTCAACTATAGCTTATTACTTGGTTGGCCCTAGATTCATGATATGCATGTGATCCCTTCTACACTCCATGTTTACTTAAAATTTAGTTACAAAGGATACATCTACACATTTCCAATAGATAAATAATCTTTTAGATACTACCAAGTTGTCAAAACTCCACTAAATTATATTCCACACTTTAATCTTAATAACATACTAACACAACCTATTATTCATAGTGTACCTTTAAACCATCCAACACATCAACAAACTCCAATTTCCATAATAGGATCGCTACCAAATCACCATTTTACCTCTCATTTTGCACTTAAATGTCTCAGTAAGATGGGATATCATGGTAAAGGTCTTGGAAAACATGAACAAGGAATCATTAATCCTATCAAGGCATATACATAACATGGAACACAAGGGATAGGATATTATTTTACCCACATTCATAATAAGCCTTCTTTTATGGCTTCAAACAACCATATAAAGTTTTGTCCACCCACTACACCAATAGATCATACCTTTAATCATACTTCAACATTATCATTGATCTATCCTAATCTCATTAATGATGTTGTTTCACTAGACATGCTCACATTAGATGAATTTTCTAATGATGAGTCTCTCATATAATTTCTCAAAACATATGAGGACCTTCCATCTTCCTATCATAAAAATATATTTCCTCATCACACAAACCCATGCATACTTTATAGAAAGTATAGATTCTCCAAAAGATATACCAGTTGATTTAGATGATACTATTCTTACCACTCCCTACACACTTGATCATTCGACATTACTTAACAAAAAAATAGTTAAATTAAATTTTAGAACCAATCAAGATCCCTACATTATTTTATTATTCATTTCCATATTAAAGGAATGAGATATATATATTCATCAAACCTTAACATATTTTATAGTACTCTTTACTTGGTCTTACGTAGATATGCTAGGAATGGATACATCTATAGCAGTTCATCAGATTTATTTATACCCAAATGTTAAACCCATTAAATAAAAAAATTACAAAATGCATCATAATTGGCTCTCTTAGTGAAAGATAAGATCTAATGCATCTTAGATGTCAGTTTCATTTGGCTAGTATCACACCCTGAATGGGTTTCCAATATAGTCCCCACGGTTAAACCTAATGGATAAATGTAAAGTTTTTATGATTCCTATGATTTAAATAATGCATGCCCAAAAGATGATTTTCCTTTACCTAACATTGGCATGATCATTGATTCCAAAGTCAGATATGAAATGTTATCATTTATAGATGGCTTTGCAGGATACAACCAAATCAAAATTGTTGAAGAAGATTAAGATAAAACATCTTTTACAACACCTTGGGGTAAATTTTGTTACATTGTCATTCCTTTTAGATTAAAAATGTCAGAGCCACATACTAGTGTACTATGACACATATATTTCATGATTTGATTCACCATACTATCAAGGATTATGTCAATGATATCTTAGGTAAATCTAAACAATGATAACATCATGCTATTGATTTATGAAATATATTTCAAAGACTCAAACAATATAATGTCTGATTTAACCCAAAGAAGTGTGTGTTTGGAGTTACATCAAGAAAACTCTTAGGGTTCATTATTTCTTAGAGTGGCATAGAGGTTGACCCTAAGAAAGTCGAATCAATCATCAACATACTACCTCCTATGAACTTAAATCAACTTCAATCCCTATAAGTCAAGATCTAAGTAATACATCATTTTATAGCTTAGCTTGTTGATAAAACTCAATCATTCATTCGATTACTAAAGAAAGATATAAAGTTGTTTGGGACCAAACTTGTCAAGAAATATTTGATACAATCAAGTAATATCTTCTTAATCCACCTATATTAGTACTACATATCCCTAACATGCCTTTGGTATTATATATCTTATCAAAATACCATGTATTAAGAACACTCTTGGCACAACATGATGATCAACACATCGAATGAGTAGTTTATTACATTAGTCGCACATTAGTTGATTATGAAAAAAATTACTCTATAATAGAAAAGTTATGTTTAGCATTAGTTTTTGCCACATAAAAAACTTTGACATTACATGGTAAATAATGAGACTCAAGTTATCACAAAAGTAGATCCATTGAAGTTTCTCATAGAAAAACCACATCTCTCTAGTCTCATCACAAAATGGGTCATATTATTAATAGATTTTGACCTAAAATAGTTATCCAAAAATCAATAAAGGTCAAAATCATTGTAGACCATTTAGCCTCCACACCACTCCTAAACACTAATCCTATTAGTGACATAATTAGAGATGATTTCACTACCTAATCTACTCAATCTGATACTTGGACCATGTTTTTTTATGGTTCTTGATGTGCATCTGGTATGGGGGTAGACATTGTCTTTGTAGACCCTTCTAGTCACATAGTTCCAATTACATATTGATTAAGTTTCTCTTGCACCAACATCATAGAATATGAAGCACTTATTTTAGGTTTGTTTGCCACCTAGTCTCTCTAAAATAGATATATTCAAGTTTTTGGTGATTCTCAACTTGTGGTTAACTAAGTCAATGATGTCTATTAGACAAAAGAAGAACATCTTATACCATACCAAAACATGGTACAATGTTTATCATCATAGTTTGACTACTTTTAATAGAAAGTATAACAAGAAAAGATAATAAAAATGTAGATGCAATGGAAATTACCATATCTTTGATTATATCAACATTAAAGATGATCAATCTTTTTTCATAATTAAATGATTACAATCACCATCAATATCCAACACAAATTTTATTACACTATCCATTCTAGCCACTACACATAGTTCTACAACTCCAAAATGGTTCTCTAATAGCTATAACATTCTAAGCAAATATATTACACTAGACACATTTTCCCAAAATGACAAATGCAAATTTCATAAATAAGAACTCTATTATTTAATCATTAGAAAGCCCTTTTTAAGTGATCCTTCGATGGAAAATTGATTCAATCTTTGACATTAGTAGAAGCCAGAATTTCTCTTACTCAGATACATGATAATGAGTGTGGTGTCTACTTTAGTGGAAAATCCATGTCACACAAATTCCTTCAACAAGGATACTACTAGCCCACCATGGAATTTGAATGTATACAATATGCAAAACTATGTGATAAATGTCAATGATATAATAACTTATAGCGTGCACCATCACAATAATTGTAGCATATTGTCCCTCCATGGAAATTCATGTTATAAGGATTTGATCTTATTGGACAAATCAACCCTAAATCTACCAATGGACATAATTGATAATCACAACCATAGAATACTTTACCAGGTGGGTAGAATCTATTCTACTTCAATCTACTATCGGAGAAGACATTTTTAGCTTCCTCATGACTCATATTATTTCACATTTTGGCCTACTCATAGCCATTATTTATGATAATGGATCATCATTTAGAACAAAACTATCAAGAAATTTTGCACCAAATATAAGATCAAGCACACATTCTTCACTCCATAATACCCATAGGGAAATAGTCAAGTAGAGGTTACCAATAAAACCATCAATAACATTTTGATAAAAATATTGACAAAATTTAGAGATGATTGGCACAATCAAATAACATTTACATTTTGGGATTATCACACAAGTACCCACATACCCACAGAATCTACTCCTTATTCACTTGTTTAAGACACAAAAGTAGTTTTACCATTGGAATTAGAAATCCCATCTCTTTGTGTCTCCCTTAAAGTTATTCTCATTGATGACCAATATTATGAAAAGTATCTACACCAACTTGAGAAGTTAAACCATATATGAATTCAAGAAATAAAACATCTCTAAATATACCAATAATGTATACAATTATCCTATAATAAATGAGTTCACACCAGAGAATTCAAATTTAATGATCTCATTCTCAAAGAAAATCTTTGTAATGTCAATGCCAAAGAAGAAATCAAAGGAAAATTCAAACCAAATTTGATAGGTCCATACATTATTACTAAAAAATTTAGCCCTAAAGTGTATAATGTAGCCTCACTTGAAGGAAATAAACTCAAAAATCTAATGAATATTATGCATCTACACATATTCCATGTTTAGCATTTCATTTCACACATTGTATTGCACATAACTCTACAAAATTAGTTGTATATGGTTTCCTTTTGCTTACTGATACATAGTTTCTCTTCAAAATTATTTTGCATAGTCTTCATGTGATTGATTTTACATAGCTCATAATTTATCAAAACACCAAAAACATTCAAATAATTAAAAATACACCAAAAATATTTTGATTATATGCATCATCCATGCCTTACATTTATATTATCATGCTAGACTTACATTTGCTATTCTATGTTATTGCTTGTCAATTTATATACATTACCATGCTTCAATTGATCTTATTTGAGTGTGTTTAGTGACATATAGATCCTTGATTATTTCAATCCACCTATTGATGGGGCATCTTACTTCTACATCAAGACATACATCGATATGCATACCCACTAGGGGCATCTTCTACATGACTACACCATCTAGGTTATGGAATTCCTATACCACACACTCTAGTTATCATGTTTATGTACATTATTTACTAGCTTATATAGATTACTATATTGACATCTCACTAGTATATAACACTTTTTTATTTCTTAGCATATACCTAGTCTTGTACTAACATGTCTTGCATACTTTCCCTCTTTCTTTTATTAGTTACATACAATTTTATTTCCAATATGGTTATAGGCTTTCCTTTCTTTCTTTGCATAGATATATTATTTGCATTCCTTAGTTCCTATTTTTTATCTTGTATGTGCATTAGGACATTTGTCTATGTCCTTTGATTTTATTCATAAGTGTGGCTTAGGATATTTGCCAATGTCCTTTGCCTATGTGATTGTGGCTTTCATGTCAACCTTATTTGTTTTAATTATATGTGTATATGGTATTTGACAATGCCTTGTATGCTTGCCTTCTAGTTTGAGTGACATGTACCCATGTCCCTTGTTTACCCTCTTGCTTCTTGATTCTTGCCTTATGTGCTTGTTGTTTGATTACTTTATGATTGTTTGGAATGCCATGATCCACATCATGCATTATCTTGTTATCTTAGATGCCATTATGGACATCATTCTCTATCCCTCCTTACTTTTAAAAAAAAAATAACACTTCCAATTCTAATTTAGTAAATTACACATGCTATTACATTGTTATATCTATCTAGGTATACCCCTATTGATTTAACAATCTCTCAATACAAATCATGTTATATCTAAAGATATCTTGTCAATTATCATTATTATATAATGTATCTTTATAGCATAACACACTTGTAAGGATATTTATTCTAAGGGTAATAATTATAGTGTCTTAATTCTTACCCTCAAAAGATGGGGAAACAAATAGGGTTTTTGTCATAGAGATTAGAACTCCTAACAGTCAAAAAAGTAGCATTCAGAACACCTAGAACAACAACCATACATCAGGCAAGTCAAAACAAACCAAGTAGACAATGAAAATATTAGAATAGTTACAAAATTTGGTTGAGGAAAATAGCACAAAGATTAGATAATAGCATTAGTGCCACTACTATCCATTTTTGGTGCTCTTATCCAAATAGTAAAAAAAACTGTACTTTCTAGAAGTAGGCAAACAAATAGGTTTAGCTATATATTTATATAGTCAAACTAGTTCAAAATCAGTAACTTTTAGTAAACTTTTACTCAAAGAATATAGATATAGGGGGAATCATGCATATCATGATGGATCTCACTTTTATTTTAAAATATAATAGTTGGTATAACTTTTAGATCAAAATCCATGTTTTAGACATCAGTGATTGGGGGCAATGTACATGGCACATTTTTTTTATTTTCTTTCTGAGCTCAACATTACTTAGGTATTCTTAGTAGTTGCATACCTTATTCCATCTTCAGTTGATTGGCATCATTTTGGAGTGGATTTCATACAAACTTAACTTCCACATTTTAATTTGGTTTTCATATAAGCCTAATACACTAATTTGAGAGTGGCTTTCATACAAGCCTAATCTCCATCTTTTGGAGTGGCCAAGAGTGTCCTAGTTTCCAACATACAATAAATTGTCCACAATAATATTATCAAATTATAGATCATTCATAGGTTTTAATATCTATCTAATACAACATACATTTCATACTAGTATCAGTTTATAATTTCACTTCATGAGGCAATGATGGAGCCAAAGGTCTAGGTAGCATTTGTATTCTTGAGCCACCAATTTAGAGGGATTGGAAACATAGTCCAAACATCAATTATCATTTGCATGACCACATAAATTCACTTAGTGGGTGATGATAGAGCCAAAGGAATAGTCTTTGCATTCTTGATCCACTCTTTAGGAATTGATCACTCAGATCCATTCATGATATCACTCTTGGTGTAACATACCTGGCATATCCAGTATCACTCAACATCACAATAGGTTTTATATTGGTTTACATACTTGGTGAGGTGTATTCATTCCTTTCTCTTCTTTTCTCTCTTATCCATCTTTGTAAATTCTTATTTTAGATATAGTATATCTAATAAGAAATTATCTACACTTTGTTTTTATTATAGGTTCATACTCTATAGCATGCCTCTATATGCACACCTAGCATCACATAACTTCATGAGCTTCACCCTTATAGGTAAGTTTAGGTATGATTTATATTTTTCCTTTATCCTAGTATTTTTATTTGTTTCAACACTAGAATAAAGGGGTGGTAAATGTAGTCATATAAAATGCAAAAATTGGTAACTTAAGTGTGGCTTAGTACACCCAACCCATAGGTCCCTCTTTCATGTTCTCATGACCCTCATAGGAATATTTTCACTTATTCCTAGTCATTTGTATCCTTCCAAACTTAATCAAAGCTCAACCAAACCACTCTTTCCATGACTAATCCATCCCTCCAAGCCCTATTATCTCAAGATTATAGTGCCCAACATGGACTATAGCACTCATGCCACTCATGTCTACTTTTGAAACTCCTATCTAAGTGAATTTCTATCCCTAGTGGTAAGTTTCTTTTGGTCCCCCATCTTTGTCCTTATTGACCTAGTACGAGTACATTCAACCCATGACCAATAGATCCCTATAAAATCCCATTCAAATATAATTTGGAGGGGGTTAGAAAATATCACAAAGTAAGTAATAATACAAGCAAGAGTACTTCGGCAATCTTCCCTATTCTTTGCATATAACTAGCTAATACACTTATAATCTTATTCAATTCATTACACCAATCCCTAACCACCTCAAACACATATAGTTTAGTATTTTTCATATTCATACACTCTATTGCATAAATCACATCAAGTGGGAGAACTACATATGACTTGATCCCTCTTTAGAGTATTGTTATATAAGTAGGGTGCCCTCACAAAGGGGTGTGGATACACATTCAATTAATCTTACACACACTAATCCCCTCACTTTCTCAAAAAATTTCAAAACATAATGGAGTATAAGGTTTGAAGAGAAAATCTACTCTATAGGGAGCTCTACAAACTTGTAGTTATCAAAACTTCATAGATAGGGTCACATAGACATAGAAAATAAAACATAAAAAGATCAAATCTCCTAGATAATAGTGGCATAGGTAGACTATATCACTGGTGCCACTCCTATCCACTTTCAACACCCTTATCTAATCATAAAATGAAGGTAAGATCTTGGTTCATGATAGTGTCCCAATCTTGCATAGTGAAGTTTAGACCATGTCTCAGCTGTATCAGTCAATTTTTAGCTATCTTATTTTCTTCCTCTTATTACTATTTTTATAAATGTTAAAATTATTATCTAATTTACAAAAATATTACCTTAATTATTACATATTTATTTACTGATTTTACTATGCATACCCTTTAACTAAATTCGGAATAATACACAAATATTCCCAAATAGGTCCAATCAATATGCTATGCCATGTATTAGACCTTGATTTATCATATAATATGCTTTTGGGTAGAATTTGGATATATTATATTCATGAAATCCCATCAACATTGCACCAATGTATAAAGTTCTCCCATTAAGGTATGGGGGTTACTATCCATGGAAAATTTTAGCCATATGAACATTACAAGAATTTGGAGGCTGAGTACCAAAGCTATAACTACCATTTTGGATTGAATCCAATTTCCAAGAAGGACAAGTAGAAATAAATACTTTTTGATTCACCGTAGGCCAACTACATTGACCTTGATACCCTTGATTCACTTTCTCACATGCTATCTCTTAAAATATCTAATCATTATACCATCTTAACTAATGGTCCAAGAGAATATTTGACCCATGATACATCCTATATTTCCAAGCTTAAACATAACTATAAGTAATTTATAAGACCAAAAACAAAACCACCTTTCATGGAATGGCAATGAAAAGGCAAAGGTCAACTGCATAGTCCAACACCTATCATTTTCATACTAACCTTTGGCCAAGAACATGGCCCACTTGCAAAAGATGAATTTTGGTTGTATAATGAAAAAATGGCTAACTATTATATAAATTCCAAGTATCCCATTTCAAATAGAAACATGGAGAATGATGCCTATGAAGGAGGAGGCCTTGGGCTAAATCAACAAGGTTTGCTTGAGCCAATTTCTACCGCTTAGTAAAAAATAATATATGGACTTGGATTTAAACCACTTGGGGGTTATCCCACATACCTTATTCATGTTCCATCACCAATGACTAGTGATGATGATGATAGTAAAGTAGAGTCTAATCATAGCCTTTTTTATGACTTGGCCAATACCAATTTGATTGATACCAATTCCATTTTTACCCTTAGATATGACATTCATAATAATCCACTTCCATTATATTATCCTTAACTGATAGACTGGTACCAATAAGAATCAATAGTGTCTATTGATGAGTTAGAGAATGATGAGGCCTTATATGATTTTATAGGCCTTAGGGTCAATGTTCTATTGGGAGACAATAAATAAAGATTATCAATCAAGTTAGATCCTAAAACATATTTTTGAGAATTAGTGAACACCTTTAACCAAAAACAAATAAATAAAAAATTGAGGTCCCAAAGTGAAAACCTCTTTGAGGTGCTTTTGGATTAGGGAAATAGTAAAGAGAAAGGCTAGTCTAGTGGTGAAAACCTATTTTAGGTGTCATTAAATGGGGGTGTACAACCTTCCTCAAACATAGATCGAGATACCACCAATGATGAACTTACCTATGAGTTAGAGTTTATCCTTATAGAACAATAGGATTTTGATTAAATCATCCAAGAATTACCAATAGTGTTTGTCACATTATCATCCCTACCCTTGGGGGATTATGATTCATCATACCTAGGAGAACTTGAGGAGTTAGTCCTAACAGAGGAATCTATCATTAAAAAATATTTCAAATCTATTATAAGCATTCTATAAGATGTTCTCACCCTTCTTTTAGAGAACACAACAAAAGATAACAGTGGGACTCTAGATGACCCAAAATATATCAAATTAGGGACATCCCTCACTGAGGAGGAATGTGAAGTCCTTATAACTCTATTGAGGGAGTTTGTTTATATATTTACTTAGGCCTATTCTAACATTCCTAATTTAGGCCCATCCTTGGTTGTACATTAACTTATTGTACATCTTGATGCCAAAAATGTGAAATAAAATTTTTGAAACATGCATCTTTGCATTGCTATATTAGTGAAGAAAGAGTTGGAAAAACTCTCGAAAGCAAGATGTATTTAACCAATTGAATACTTAGAGTGGATCTCTAATGTTATACCCATCAAAAAAAATCTATAAGGAATAAGAATCTCCATTAATTTTAGAGACATAAACAAAGCCTACACCAAAGATGACTTTCCACTGCCAAACATTGATATGATTGTCAACTCCATAGTGTTCTATGAAATACTTTCACTAATGGATGGATTTTTAGGGTATAACCAAAAATGAATTATATTAGAATATGAACATAATAACATTCACCACTTTATGAGGAACATTTTATTATTAGGTTATGCCATTTAGTCTAAAAAATTTTGGGGCCACCTACCAAAGAGCTATGACCATCAAATTTCATGATATGATTTATTATATTGTTAAAGACTATGTCAATGACATACTAGGTAAATCAAAGACTAGGGATAATCATCCAATAAAATTATGATGGATATTTTAATGATTGGATGAATACAGAGGTAGGATCAACCCTAGGAATTGTATTTTTGAAGTTAGTTTAGGTAAATTTCTTATATTTATTATGTCTCATAGAGGCACTAAATTTGATCCAACCAAAGTACAAGCCATAACAAAGATGCCATCACCATCTAATTGGAAGTAAATCTAAAATTTATAGGTCAAGATCCAATCCATCAGACACTCCATATCTTAATTGGTTGATATGTGCCACCTATTCACACACTTATTAAAGAAAAGGGTAGAATTTGATTGCAATGATGAATTCAAGAATGCTTTCCAACAAATAAAGGACTACCTAGCCAGTCCACCTATTCTATTACCACTAATGCTTGGAAATCCATTCCTACTATATCTATCAATTATGGACAAAGCTTTAGGGGCACTTCTAGATCAATACGATGATAATGGAAATGAGTATGTCATGTACTATCTAAGACATACACTAGTTGTATATGAGTACAATTATACACCCATTGAAAAAACCTATTTAGCTATGGTCTTTGTAGCTCAGAAACTATGGCATTACATGTTAAACAATAAGACCATGGTCATTTTAAAATTAGATCTTCTCAATTATTTACTATCCAAAAAAACTTTACAAGGCCACATGGCCAAATGGATCATACTTTTTAGTGAGTTTGAGATAGATTATGTCAACCAAAAAGCCATCAAGGGGAAAATTATTATATATTTGCTTGTTAAATCACCCCTTGAAAATACAAAGCCACTAACATTCCACTTCCTAGATGAATCCATTCTTACCATAATTAAAACACCTCTTGAGGAGCAACACTAAAAGCTATATTTTGATGGGTCATTCATAACCCATAGATCAGGAGCAAGCCTTTTGTTTATTACACCACAAATAGATCTTATCCCTAAGTCATTTAGAATAATCCTTCCTTATACCATCAACATGGTTGAATATGAAGCATTTATTATAGGGCTTTGATAGGTGGTACAATAAAACATACATCTTAAGGTTTATGGTGATTCTTAATGAATCATCAATTAGGTTACAAACCATTTTCAAACTAAGGATGACAAGATGATTCCATATAAGGCCATGGTCAACATTATCAAATAATATATTTTTTATGGGTAGTTTAAACATATACCAAGGGTTAGTAATCAAATATTAGATGCCATGACTACCATTAAATATTTTATTTGACATATAAATATGGCCAGAGAATACTAGTTCCTCATTGAAAATATTGATAGTGCCAACTCATGAACCTTTAACTATCACAATGATCTATGATATCATTTGTCCCAACTCTATCTAGTATTTAGACACCTATCCTCATGACTAAATAGTGCCACTAAACATTTCCTACAAATAATCCAAAGCCTTTATCCACCATGCTGCATGTTATACCTTACTTGGATCAACCTTATAATGCCACATTTTTATGGAACTTTGATTTATTATTTAACTTCAGAAGAATCTACATTAGGATAATGGGAATCTTAGGAAGGAGTATGTGGATCCTACACTAGCAAGGCCATCCTATCCAAAAATATATTGTGTACTAGGTACTATTGGTCAATGATGGATGTAGATGAAGCTACATATGTGAAAAAGAGTGATAAATGTGAAAGGCATGCCAATCCAATTCATGCCCCAACCTAGACTTTCAAACCAATGCTTACACCATGCCCATTTGTTACTTGGGGCCTTGATCTCATTGATAAAATAAAACCCACCCCATATAATGGCCAAAAACATATTGTTATTTCCACTAAGTATTTTACTAACTGGGTTGAGCTATACCCCTCACGTATGTGATTGGAAAGCAAATTTTGAAATTCATCTTTAACCATCTCATTTTCCACTATGATATTCCCTTTGACATTATATTTTATAATTTTAGATCATTCAAAAATAACGAAATCAAATCATTATATACCAAGTATAATATTAAACAACATTTTTCCATGATATATTACTCACAATATAGTGGCTAAGATGAAGCATCTAATAAAACCATTTTCAACATCCTTAAAAATATTATCAATGATACCAGCCATGATTGTTATCCTCAAATATTCTTTTCCCTCTGGGCATACCACACCAATCATCATACCCTAATAGGAGCCACTATGTACTCACTTATTTATGGTATTGAAGCCATTCTTCCCATTGAGGTTAAGTTACATTCTTTTTGCATCTCTTTGAAGCATGTCCTAGATGATGAAGACTATCAAGTAGCTCACCTGTAAGAGCTAAAGTTATTTGATGAGAAATGCTTATTTGTATTCAACAATATTAAAACATACCAAAACTGAATCTATGGCCAATTTAATTGGCACATTAAGCATACATAATTTGAGCTTTGTGATCTTGTTCTTAAATAAAACCAAAATAATACCATGGCCAAGAAGAAACACAAAGGTAAGTTCAAACCTAACTAGATAGGTCCTTTCATTATTGTCTCAAACTATTTTTCTAGAGCATGTAAGCTTACTAAATTAGATGGAAATTAACTTGATGAGATGATGAACAATATACACCTTAAGTTTTACATCACTTGAGAGACTTGGTGTATTATCTATTAGGCCCATTTTAGTTATACCATAATATAAAAATTCTTATTTATACCATATCATTATATCACCATGTCATTCCACCATTCTATTCTACCATACATTTTCTATTGACAAAGTTATTTTCAACCTCTCTACCTAGCCCTTTGACCTAAATTTCATTCCATTGGATCCATGGCTTCTTTTAGTATGAAGATTTAGATAAAGTTTTAGTAATTGTTTCAGTATTCTAGATAGAGGCCATATTTTTGTAATATGATAGTGGTTTGGTAGTTGCATCCTTCATTTCTTGTTCCATTATATACCAAGTATGCCTGACTATAATTTCCTTTTGGAAAATTAGTGTCTCACCATCATTTTACTAATTATAACCACCAATGGGCAAATTATTATCTTTGACCTAGTTTGTATTTCCTAATTATAACCACCTATGGGAAAATTAGGGGAAAAACTTATTTATCATGCCTTGAAGTAAATATTAACAACCCAAATATTACATTAATTAAAGGCTAATAGATTGATCTGAAACTCTTTCACACCTAGACCAACATTGGAATGATCTGAGGTGTGGGACACTTGCTCTCAGACTAGACCTCTAGTTTTGATAATGCTAGCTCATCTAATATATCACTTTGCTCATTGTTATTAAAACCTATTACAAATTTTAGGATGAAAAGGGGTAGAGAGATACTAAAAGGGAAATATAATTCTACTATTGGTGATACACCTATACTGTTGATCTATCCACTCTATTTAATCTCCTAAAACACTGATAACATAAGCAAATAACTAAATCTATAACTCAAAATTACTCATATGCATCAATATTTCATAAAGAGGTTATATTAGGTGATCAGATCATGAGGTAAATGATGGAATAGGCCTGAATCAAGGCACTAACTTGTCGATTATATCCATTATTATCTCAGTTAAATGACATCAAACATTGAACATGACCTGCATAAGTTATAATATGAGTATTTAGGTGAGATAAAGACCTACCAAGGGAGAAAAATATACCACATGTGTAAATAAAACCAATATTAAAAAATATACTAACATATATGAATCTAAAAATAATCATTTTATTCATCTCAAAAGGTTATAAAGATCAATCTCGGTAGAGTCTAGTCATGCACAAGAAAGGTATCATAAAAATGGCTTGAAAGCCCAAATATATAGTAGATAGTAAAAATGGGAAGAATATCTAGCCAATGTGGAATATAGGATATAAGAGGAAGTCAAATTAATCTTATTCTAAGAAAAAATCCACTTTAACATGCAAAAAGAAGTCTTTAAGATATCTCCTTTGTTAAAAAACTTGCATGATCTTTATTTTTGCATTAGAATAAGGAATGGTGAGCCCCATTGACTTTTAAACCTCAGTTTTCATGATTTATACAAAAAATATTTGGTGTTTTAACTCCATTTAAACTAATTTCATGTTTAATTAAAGTCTTCCTTTTATTAATTCCATGAAATATGCATGAAGATAGTTAGCTAGTCAATTAGAGTGATGATTAGTTCTTAAGATAAGTTAATTATACTAGGCCATTTACTTATTTTTTTTGGCACATATGGAATTTAAATTATATAATTTATTCAATTTAATATCATATAATTGGATTAGAAACTTAATTTTAACTCCTTGATTAGTCCTTCAACACTAATTTCACTTTGATTGATTGTTCAAATAGGCCTACTAGGCCAATTAGGTCTAGTAGCCTACTCATTGATATTTAAATCAATTATAATCTAAAATAAAACCATAAACAAAATCATAAAATTAATATTATACCTTTAAGAACTCCTTACACCATGCTATAGGTGTTCTTAATGAATAAACTCTTGTCACTCAGTCACCGTGGTTGACTAGGTCAATTTTGCCTCATTTTCCTTTAGAGACGTTATTTTGAAGGAGATTTTAGGGTCACTTATATAAATATTTTTTAAAATTTTATGATTATAGGATTATTAAAAAGTCTCATTATTCAACATCCATTGAATGAATTTCATGTAAACTACCTTTTACCTCATCTTTTATGCTTTTTCTCCAAAAACATGATTTTTTCCCTAATCGATATAATTACATACAACCAATTAGAATTTATGTGATCATATTTTAGTTTAATTAGTTTTTTTATAGGTTTTATATTTATCCATGATGTTTTTATGGTAATAAAATCAATTTTTCTAAAAATTGGTCACTATGAGGGTTTGGGAGGGTTTTAGAGATGAATCTTCTTAATGGTGATTCATGAAGAAACGACCTCCAAATACAAAATTATTCAATTAATTTGTTTTATAAATACCCCATAAACTTCCTTGAGAATATTTGGCTCCCATTCAAAAGGTATGAAAAGATATCATGTGAAGGAAATTTGCTTGTAGGGTTTGCAAGCATTTTGGACATGCTTAAGCTCTTAAAAATTGTTCATAAAGAAAAAAATAAAAAAAACCTCATTTTTTCATTAATTATAATAATATATGGGTCCAAAAATCATTCTAAGATATTTTGGACAAATTCTTCACATGGTGAAAGATACAAGCATTTGATCAAGTGGCTTGAATGGGTGATTAGAATTACAAAATTTGAATTTCCTCCTTGGACTAAAAGTAACTCCTCCATTTCTTCTCCATAATTTTAAAACATCATAATGGTACCTATATAATATTATTATATCAATTTAAATAATTCATCATTGTTTCAAACATCTAAAAGTGTCTTTTTATTCCTATAGGCCTGCTTGTTTGATTTATCCCTCAAGGGCATTGTTTGCATATGAATTGGAATTTGAATACTCATTAAAGGTACTATTAATATGTATTAACATCCTAAAATTATTTTAAAACACTTATGGGCTTATAAGCATCTGATACACCTTAAATCCCCTCAAGAATCTTGCCTACACCAAAAATGACTGTCAAAGGACATGTTGATGGTTGTGTTAAAATAGTGAGGTTATACACATTTTCAATGATATTTAGGATGTAATTTTAGGTTTTATAAATTAATAATTATGATTTTTATTAATTTTAATGTCTTAATTCAACCTACTAATTCCATAAAACTTTAAATTTCTCAAAATTGACCTCTTATGCATTGACTCTATATGTGACTGGCTATGTTTTCATGCTATCAACCCTAATTTGGACTTGATCATGGTGAGGATGAATTTAATTTTTTTTATATTCCTCATTTAAAAAATTTCATCCTCCATTAGTTATCCTTAAACCTCATGTCATCTCTCTTACACCTTATCTTCTCAAAACACTCAAAATGGCTATATTCCAATAGTATTATAGGTTGTGATCCTAAAGTATAAAAGTGTTTGGTGGTAATTTAAATATTAATTCATGTTTTAAATTACCATTAGGCCATTTTTAACATACCTCTCTTCTTTCTCTTTAGCATATTATTCTTTAAAAAATGATTTCTAGTCTTACTTAGTTAAAGTCTATACACTTATACTATCACCTTAATTCAAGTTTCTTGATGCCCTAGTAACTTAGACAATGATTTTTAAGGCACAGTCACTTCATGACTTCTTTACTACTCCAGATATTTCTCATCCGTCTGCTATTTGGGGGGCAGTCCAGGGAACAAAACATGTTCTTGAAGAAGGTAGTGCATGGAAAGTAGGTAATGGTAAAAAGGTGAAATTCTGGGAAGATATTTGGGTAAGAGGTAAACCCTTACAGGAAGAAATCCAAAATAAAGATGTAATAGAAAGATGTAAACAAAGAGTGGGGATAATGGTTAATCAATACTGGCAGAACAACACTTGGGTAAACCTCACTGACTATGATCAAGATCTCAAGGATATTCAATTATCCCTAAATGCTATATCCCTATATCCTAATCAAGAAGATAAAATTGTTTGGTATCAGGAGCCAAGTGGACAGTTTAAAGTCTCTTCCATCTTCATCTCCAAGGGAAATGGCAGAAAACTATTATGGACAAGAGCCTGGATTAAGGGGCTCATTCCTAAAATCAAGTTCTTTTTCTGGACCCTTCTCCAAAATAAAATTTTGACTCTGGATAATTTACATAAACACAGAATCAATATTGTTAACAGGTGTATTCTATGTAAGAGAGACCTTGAAGATAGAGATCATCTGTTTGTGAATTGTTCCTTCACTCAGCTTGTTTGGAAGGAGGTTCTCAATCTTTGGGGCATTACATGGATTCATCAAAAGAATGTTGAACTTTCTCTCAAAAGCTAGTATTGCCCTTCAAAGAATCCTGAAGTTCTATTCTTATGGAAAATTACTCTTCCCCATGTCTGGTGGGGAATTTGGAAGGAAAGAAATAACCGAATATTCAGAAACAAAGAGCTCCCTGGATGGGTGGTTGGCTAGAACATCATTAGAGCTCTAAAGGAAAATTTTTCTTCTCAAAAAAATCCAAGATCTAATCTCAATGTGGATAATCCTCTGAGGAAGGATATTATTCTCAGTGAACCTGATAACCCCAGATCAGGTGTGACTTGGATTAGTCCACCTCAAGATTGGATTAAAGGTAACTTTGACGGTGCAGCAAAAGGGAACCCGGGAAATGCTGGTTGTGGTGGTGTTCTGAGAAACCATGTGGGAAGGGTTATTGATGTTATTGCAATTCCCATTGGTATATCTAATTGCCACATTGCCGAAGCTACAACTGCCCTCCAGACCCTTAAATTAGCTATGGACTCAGGATATTCCAAATTGTGGCTTGAAGGGGACTCTTTGAATGTTATAAATATCCTTAATAATAAGAATACTGTGTCTTGGACCATAGAGGATAAGGTAAAGGAGATGAAAACTCTTTTGAACAAATTTGAAAAAATAAAAATCACCCATACCTACCGTGAAGCCAATGGTGTTGCAGATTGGCTTGCCAATTGTGCTATCCGGGAAGGGCAAAAGGCGAGGTGGGATGAAACCTTAGTAAGGAACGTGGATTTAAGGGCTATCATTTGTCTCGATGCCACACATGCGAAAGAAGGGAGGACTGGAGTGTAATAAAATCTTAATGAGTAAGAGGAGTGGTAGCACGGGGAAAGGAACCCAATTATTAAAAAGCAAGGCCCTCTATAGGGAGAAGTGAATCCTGAAAAGCCATAAACAAATTCGACATCCCAATCAACTTGACAGCAGGAGGATCCAGGGTAATATCCACAGTAATCGGGTTTCAAAGAAAATGAGTATGGCACGTGAAAGGAAGGGAGAACCCCGTAAGCAGGAGCCCAAGAGCTGTGCAGAATGGAGAGATAAACCCCAAGTCTAGAAAATTATGCAGAAAGGAAATGTAACTAGCTACATGGAAAGACTCCATGGCTCTAAGCCACATATCACGATGGCCTTCTTCAAAAATTGATGTGACGACAGGGTCACCCTACATGGTATAACTGTAAATTTAACTGAGGATTTTCTTGCTGAGGTTACAGGGTTGTCAATGGAAGGAATCAAATTTTCAAAGCAGACCAGCATCTCGAACGAGGCATTTTGCAAGTTCCCCAAAATGGATGAGGAGGAGCAGAAGTTGGTCAAAAATGGGGATTTTTATGAGCTAGATCAGATTAAATGGATATGGAGGGATGTCCTAAGCTGTATAAGGGAGTACTTCATCATGGACAGTAGAAGCAAACGAGTGCATAAGTTCCATTTTGTCTTCCTTAACCACTTCAAGCATAAGGTTAGCTTGTCTTTTCCTTTCTATCTTCACTACTCCCTTATTCAAAGCCTTTATGCTCATATAAAAGAGGATTTGCACCCTATTCTTCATGAAGGCCTAATTTTGCTTATTGAAGGCTATTGCAAGAATAGGGCACTAGTTAAGTATCCCAAACAGGGGAAAAATAAGTTTTCAGGGTATAAAAAGAAAGAAAGTGTAAGTAGAAGAGGAAAAATTAAGACCCCTAGTCCTAATAAACAGAATGTAGAAGAAGAAAGGGGTCGGGAGAGACTTGAAGAACCCAAGGAGGAAAAATCGGAGGAAGAAGATGGAACAGAGAGTTGGGAAACCAACTCTAGTAATGATGAAGAAGGATCAAAGGAAATTGAAAAGGATAAAGTCAATACTGAGGAGGATTCTGTTACCAGAACAGAAGAGTTGGAGGAAAACCAGAAAGTGGCAGAGGAAGACACTATCCAGGAAGATCCTGGTGAGGACCCAACTTCTAAGAAAGAAAAGGAAATATCTGTCCAAGAAGATATTCAAAATATGGAGATGGAAGTTGAAGATGGAATCAATGAGCGGGAACAAAAGAGCAAAGATGACTTCTTTGAAGAAGATAGGAATAGCGCGAATAAAAAATCTGAGGATTGGAGAGGAAAGAATCAGAATGATGAAATTTACACCCCTATGACTTGGGTTAACAGTAAAGCTGAGACTTCTTCCCAATTAGATTCCTCGCTGTGTAGGGAGATCATTGATCTCAAGAAAAAAGCAGAAACTTTGGAAGAGTCTCTGAAAGCTGCTTGGAACAAAGTAAACAACATGGAAAATCAGTTAAGCGAGATCCCTGTGAAGCTCAAAGCTTACGAAAATAATCTCCGGGAGTTAATAAAGGATAACAGAAAGAAAATGGATGAAGTAACGTCCAACATTTGTGTAGCAGCTATCAATATAGGTAAATGAGCCAATGAGGAGACCAAAGCACTAGAGGGTCCCAGCAAAAGGACAAGGCAAAGTTTTAGAAAGAAAGATACACAAAAAGGAGCTTTGCTGGAGGTTACCACCCAGGAAACTGCTTTGAAAGAAAAAGAAGCCATGAACTTGATACTGGAACTGGATGAATAATCTAGTCCTTCTTGTTGGTAAAGAAACTGGTACAGATCTTTGTTTTTCATTTGTTAGCTTTTGTTTGTTGTTTCTCCAGACTTTTGTATCTGGGTTTTGATCGGATGTATCTCTTATGGTTTTAGGACCATTCAAAACCTGTTTTGCTACTTCTCTGTAGTGTTTTTTAGGCGTTGCCTATGGGCTTTGTTGTTCTTTTTTTGCTCTCTGTTAAAGGGTTTCGGGGCCCCTTCAAAACCTGCTTTTACCTCTAATCTAAAACTTAGACAATGATTTAAATATGTAATTTTCAATTAAAATTTATTAGGTCATTCATAACCACACTTTATTTGTATAAGGCCTTTGAGTTTCCTTCTATCAATAATTTATTGTGAGAGAGAGCCATGATCCTTGTGGTTCTAGATAATATGTTATAGTTGACCTAAAATGTTCCATTTAGTGTTTTCAGTCCCTACTCAAGTGATTTTAGATGATGCATACCTCTTTATCCTATTATATAATCCTTTGAACATGAGCCCCCTTATTAATTGTATACTATAAACTTGAGTAACTAGCTAGGTTTACCTTCAAATAATGTTGTAGGTGTATATTTTAAGGTGTATGAATGTAGCTTATTCTTTGAGAGTGTCCTCAAGAATTATTTGACCTCATATAGTTCATTTCTCACTAAGTACCCTATATAGAAACATGAAAACCATTTTTAACTACTATGACATCATCCATTTGCTAATTTGAAGAAGAAAATTGTGCTTAACATGGATTTAGGACTATCTTGGATTTGTTTGACTATATATAATGTCTTTTATCATTATATTCCCCATCCTAAGTCTGATTCTGATCTTTATCCAATAATCATTTCCTTACAAAAACTATCTCTTTCATAAGGTTCATTCCATGCTTATGAGAACAAACTTCTCCTCTACCCCTCTTGACTTTATATGATGGTTGTAAGTCTTTTATATAGATAGTAGCAATGATTGAGGGTGTTTGGAGTCCATGAAATAAAGTAAAAAAATATTAAATTCTTTCACTCACAAAAATATCTTTGAAATCATAATAACCTTTCGTGAAGGTTTTAAAACCTAGAAAACCTCTCCACCTCTGTTATCTTCTTCCTTGGTTATGGGTTTCCCTTAAGCTAGCTATAGATAGGTGTATGGACTATCAAATAATATGTAAAACCATCTTAATAATCTACCTTCTTTATTTCATATCACATGTTATGAATTTTATTTGGCAATGAATCTCTACCACTAGTTTTCCTATCATAAGACCTTTAAGAGATGACATATATGACTGTGCACTATACTCTTCCATGCTTGTATGGACTATGAACAAGGTACTTTAGGGATTGGATAATGTTAAGAAATCATGAGGTCTATTTGAGTCTTAATCATGATAAATATGATCTAAAATCAATACCTTCCTCTTTATAAGACTAGAACCCTTGATGAGTACTTCAACCACCCTTTACCTACTTGACTATAGTCTTCTCTACTAGATATAGGTCTCTTCATAAGGATAAAATTGACTGTGTCATTGTAATTTTAGACCCTCTTCACTTTACCTTGTTTAAATTCATGTTGATCTCTTCATCATTATCTACTTGAAACTAGACATTGAGCTCTATTGCTCCTTGAAACATACAATCTTCTTGATCACTATGTGGGTGATGATTAATCATAGTCATATGGATCTACAAGCCTATTTTAGGTGCCCTCAAAGCTAGATATAGGTACATTTTTTTGTTATTTATCACTATTCAAAGCTTAACTACATCCTTCTTGTGTTATGTGTTTGGGTCACTCATCTCCATGTTTATGTATGTATTTGGGTGCCCAATATTTAAAAGTCTTAAAGGCATATAGAATTTTATTGATGTATCCTTCAATATGGGCTTGTAGGTGTCTATAGGAACCTTGATTGAGATCATATGAGTATCTCTCAAGTGCTTATGACCTAAAATGGGATCTAATTTAGATTGGAAACCTTTATTTACTATTCATTCTTACCCAACCCTCATGTCATAATCAAAAATCTCAAGTACCATGACCTTTCTCTCTCTTGATGGACATGTTTTACTATTAGTATGCTTAAGGAAGGATCAAAAGCATGATTCTACCATAGCCCTTGTTATACCTATGTTTTATGTGACCATTCAAGAAAAGACTTTTAAGAAGAGACTTTCTTAATTTACTTTAGCTAGGTATCCAATGACAAGCCTATGATTGTACTATAGGGTGCCATTTGTATTGTCTAAGACTATAATTAGACATTAAAAAATGTCACAAATTATGGATTAGGTCATTTCCCTCTCATTAATTGGATCATTTGTAGCTTGAGGTGATATTTTGATCATGAAATTTTAAGAATACATGTCCTTAAGGGAATACATTAGCCTTTATACCTCAAAACTCTCTTATGACTATAGGAACCATGAATAAAGGCCTCTTTCCATTACTCTATATGATGCTTGATTGGTGTATATGTCATCTTATTTAAAATCATGATGGCTTCCATCCTCTATCCTTCTCATGATAATGATTTATTAATAGGTAGAGGCCTTCAATAAGGTTTCTCTCACCTTTATCCTCATTAAAAATTAATTACCACACTTGAATTTATTATTACCTAATGTAGGCTTCATCTTGATTGTAGTATGATGATTTTCTTGGCCTATAAAATATCTTTTTCATGCTTTTGATAACTTCAATTCATGATTGGCTCTCTTGATGATGAAACCATTAAATGGATATGGGTGGAAGGTGGGAAATATTTTTGATGGTGAATAAACATGAATGGAAGTTGGAAATAAGAATGAACATAATGGAAGATGGCTAAGTATGACAATGATATGGGGGTAAGTGAGGTGGAGGTGGAAAAGAGCACTGTGAGCATGACAAAGGCAACCTGAAGGGTCAAATAGAAGCAAAAACCTATCCTTATCACATAATATCAATTTGAAGGCCATTGGAGGAAGAAAAGATGATAAATCTAAAACCTAGTACTTTGTTAAAACATTAAAAGATGCTAGAAAACCTTAAAGAATGCTAAACTAGGATTTCTTGGTAATGCTTAAGAGCATATGATTGTTCTTTTGCTATAAAACTTGGAGAAATTTTTATAATTTTTCTTAGAGAACACAAAAAAAATGAATGATACCTTATAGACACAATTTAAAGAAAACTCTATGTTTCCTTCTCTCTCCATAACCATACAATTCTTCTTTAAGCATCCAGACTATAGAATTGAAACCCATCTTATCAAATCTCCTTTGTTTTACCCTTAGACATGTGAAAATTACCTATATAATGTCATGGGAAGGTATATTAGGTTCCTAAAAATCTATAAAAACAATATTTTTCTTGAAATGACTCCTTGGTGAAGAGAAATTGAAGAAAACTAGTTACCTTCATGGATGGAAAACTGCAAAAATTAGCCTGATTTCAAATGGATGATTCATGAGTTAAAAGAGACCAATTCAATAACCACTTACTCCATTAATAATTTGTTCTAGTCTACTTTCTTTGCCAAAAAGTTTAGACTTGTACCTTATCTTTCCAATCTATACCAACAACAAACCTAAAGGTAGGTCTCTATGTGCAAACTCACAAATTACCTAGATATGACTAGTTTTGAGCCTGTATGGCCTCCAATTGCCCTAAAATTCTTCTATAAGATTTTTTATGACCTGTTTCTCTTATTTTAGGGTTTAGTTGTATGAAATTCTATACAAATCTATACTTCTCAATGAAAATTACAATAAATGGCACTAAAACTTACCTTTTATTCCAACTTAAGCTAATCACCACCTAAGTTAATGCATGAAGAGGATTCCAAGAGTCTTTGGACATGTTATTATAATAAATTAGATTTTTAACATCTATATAACATGTGTGGGTCATTAGGGGTATTTTTTTAGGCTTGTACTAGCATGAAATCACCTTTTAAAAGTATGAAACTTTCAAAATAAGGTTATTACATATATTTGAAGGTTATTTACATAAATTTATGACCTTTTAAGACTAATTGTATCATTTAAATAGTGAAACTTGTCCTTTTAGGCCAAAATATATAATTTTGGACCATTTGAAGAGGTTATTAATGGTACCAATAAAAGTTTTGGATTTCAAGGGTTGGTATTTATCCTTGACATGGCAAATTACCAACATTTATGGTGACTCATAGGGGTTGACCAGCCTGGTGGTAAAAAAAACTCACCAAATTTCATGTGACAATGGTAAACTAAAGCATAACAACTTTGACTTGATGACTCTCTTGACTAACAAATAGACTCTTTTAAGATTTGAAACACTCCCTCTAACTATAACAATAACAATATTGAAGGGAAACAACAACTAAACTAGGAATAAAAAAACTAACCTAAGGAAATATGAAAATAAGACAAAATGGAAGTAAAATACTGTTTGTGCTAATCACTTATTAAAATAAGACAATCTAAAATAACTAACCTAAAATGAGAATTTTTCCTCCAAGATCAAATAGAATGCTATTTTGCATACCATGTAACTTGAAACATGCTTTACATCACCTAATAGCCTCTTATTGTATATAGGAGTACTTATGTATTCATGTCTTCTTGATGATGTAGTTGGGCCTTCTATCTCCATTCTTAAGTGCATGGATTGAAGATATGGATCAAAAATCCAATCATCCTCTTCCCATATTTTTCTTTATTAGATCAATAATGTTAATTATTCTTCATTCATGGGTTGATGATGATTTTTGACATTCTCATTCAATGATTGAATTGGAAAATTAATAGATATGCTTGGTTTGATGTCTTCAATATGCTGTATTTGAGGTAGTGGCTTGATAAGATCTTCATATTTTTTTATAGGTTTTTAGACATGGCTATAATATGTCATTAATATCTTCTTGATGAATAGCTGCAATAGAATTCTTTACAAAACATTCCTAAATATTTCTATGGGGTGGAGGTGGACAATAAAACATTGAACAAAAACCTTCCAATTCATCCAAAAATACCATTTCATCATGATCTCTTAAAAATATATGTAGTTCATTAGAATCCTTACCATTTAAAACATGTTGATCACACATTTACAAAATTTTCATGGAGTCATATGAAGGTTCTTGATCTACTATAAATGTTTCATCTTTAGTAAAGAATGACATATCATCTCTCCACTCAAGCTCCATCTCATCTTGCTTTGGCATCTCTAGAATAACATTACCTTCTTGAAGCTCCAAAAAATTGGTGGAATCCTTAGTTGAATCATCAACCTACTATCCTATTTCATCATCCAAATCTACCATCTTAAGCTATTCAATTTCACTCAATAATTCATGGTAAAACTACTACTAATGATCATCTTCTTCAAGAATGATCGATATCTCAACAATGGCTCTATTTGAGTGCTCTTCATGGCTACATTCTAAATAAATATTTCTATGTACTTCATCCTTATCAACTGATGCAAATTCTTAAGAAACCTCTTGAAACTCATCTTATTTTTATTCATCTAAAACTTCTTCTTTGGCATCATGAAAGACTCAAACATGTTTGTCCTTTTTAAGTGGCGTCCCAATCATGATTTATTCTTCTTCATCACTCAATTCACCTTCATTTTAGATCTATTTAGTTGCATCTTCTTCACTCACCTCACAAATGATAGTGTCTTACTTAAATAGTGGCATGGTATACCATTGAAAATACTCAAGAAGATGAGATAGATCCAATGGTAATGCCATAGATGTTTAATTTTGCTCATGAGGCTACTCAACCTTGACCACCATCACCTCCTCTTTCTATTAAAATTTTCTTTGAATAAATTTCCATGAGGAAAAGTCCTTCGGCTCTTGAGGAGGGAGGGGTGGGGGTTGAATGATAGTGGTAGTGACTTTAGGATTATCCTTAATTTTAACATTTGGTCTTATGTTTGGTTGTTGTATTTGATTCTAGGTTATAAAATTTGGTTTAGGAGCCTTTAGAATTAAAATTTTTGTAACTTGAGGTATGATTGGGAAAATTTCTTATTGAGATAGACTTGAAATCCATGCGTATTGATATGGAGCAGTAGGAGGTATTGAATTTTGAGACTGAGATTGGTTACTTGATTGTTCTTATTTGTAGTCTAATATCTCTTCAACAATGATTTGGTTTACCCTCTTCATCTCTTCCATCTCAGCATGAAAATTTACTTAATTTTGGAAGCATGGTTGATCTTAAAATGGATATGGCTCATTTATATGAAGATGAGATGCATATGGGTCATATTGGTACTATTGATAAGGAGATGAATGATAGCATTATCCTTTATAAGCTAATATAGCCTAGAAAATAGATGGGAAATCACTAAAATATGAACAAAATTTGGCTTTACCTCTGAGATAAGGACCATAAGAGTACTTGAAACTGCATCTAAAGATAAATATGCTACAAATTTTTACTTTAATGGCTCAATTTATGTCCCATAAGGCATGTTAGAACTATTAACAACCCAAATAACACCCTAATTAAAGGCTCATAGATTGATCTAAAACACCTTCACACCTTAACTAACATTGGAATGATCTAAGGTGTGGGACACTTGCTCTTAGACTAGACTTATAGTTTTGATAAGGATAGCTCCTTTGATGTATCACTTTGCTCACTACTACTAAAACCTACTAAAAATTTTGGCATGAAAAGGGGTAGAGAGATACTGAAAGGGAAATCTAAATCTATTTTTGGTGATACACCTATATTTTTTATTATTGCACTCTATTTGAGCTCCTAAAAACTAATGGGATAAACAAATAATTAAATCTAAAATTCCAAATGACATCTATGCATGAACATTTCATATAGAGGTTTTATCAGGTGATCAAAGCATGAAGGAAATGATGGAATATGCCTTATTCAAAGCACTAACTATTCAATTATATCCATTGTTAGCTCAGTCAAATGACATCAAACACTAATCATGACTGCATAAGTTAGCATACTAGTAGTTAGGTGAGATCAAGACCTAACAAGGGATAAAAATATACCATATGTGAAAATCAAACTAATATTACACACTATACCAGCATATATGAATATAAAAACAATTATTTTATTCACCTCAAAAGGTTACAAAGATCAATCTTGGTAGAGTCTAGTCATGCCCAAGAGAGGGACCCTAAAAAATTGCTTGAAATCCTAAATATATAGTAGATAGTAGAAATGAGAAGAAGATCTAGCCAATATGGAATAAAGGAGAGAAGAGGAAATAAAATTCATCTTATGCTAATTCAAAATACACTTTAACTTGTAGAAAAAAGTCTTTAAGATATCTCCTTTGTTGAAAATATGGCATGATCTTTATTTTGGCATTGGAATAAGGAATGGCGGGCCCCTTTAAATTTTAAACCTCCTTTTTCATGATTTATATAACAATATTTAATGTGTTAACTCCATTTAAACTAAGTTAAAGTTTAATTAAATTCTTCCTTTTCAAGAAGTCCATGAAAGATGCATGAAGATAGTTAACTAGTCAACTGTAGTGATGATTGGTTCTTAAGACAAGTTAACTCCACTAAGCCTTTTCATTGCATGATTTGAAACTTGTGGGATTTCAAGTGCATGATTTCTTCAATTGAATAGTATATAAGTGGTTCATAACCTCAATTTGAAGTCCTTGATTAGTCCATCAATGCTAATTTCGCTTTGATTGATTGTTCAAATAGACCTACTAGGCCAATTAGGCCTAAAAGCCTAGTCATTGATCTTGAACACCATTAGAACATGAAATAAAACCATGAAACCTAAAAATAAAATTAATTTTAGATCTTTAAAAACTAGTCACACCATGAGATAGGTGTTCTTGATGAAGAAACTCTTACCACTCAATCACCATGGTTGACTAGGTCAATTATGCCTCATTTTCCTATAGAATGGTTATTTTGAAGCAGATGGCAGGGAAAATTCTAGGAATATTTATGTCTAAATAATGATTTGAGGATGAAAAAAAAGTCTCAAGCTTTAACATCGATGTATTTTATTACATGTAAACTACCTTTTACATCATGTTTTATGCTTTTTTCTCCAAAAAACTTGATTTTTACCCTGATCTATATAGTTATATAAAATTAATTGGAATTTATAGGATCATATATGAGTTCAATCAATGTTTAAATAGGTTTTAGGTTGATACATTATGTTTTTATGGCAATCAAATTATCTCAAAACTGGTCACTGTGAGGGTTTGGGAGGGTTTCAGAGATGAATCTTCTTAATGATGATTCATGAAGAAAAGACCTCAAAATACAAACTTATTTCCATGAATTTGTATTATATATACCCCCTCACTTCAATAATAATACTGCGTTCCAAGGTATGAAAATATATCATGTGAAGGAAAATTGCCTATAGGGATTGCAAGAATTTTGGACATGCTTATGCTCTTAGTGATTGTTCATAAAGCACAAATCCTAAAAAAACCTAAATTTTTCATGAGTTATGATTAAATTTGGGTCCTAAAATCCTTAAAATATCATTTTGAAATTTTTTTCATGTGTTGAAAGACATGAGCATCTGATCAAGTGGCCTAAATGGGTGTTTCAAACTATAGAATTCAACTTTCCTCTTTGGAATAAACCTGACTCCTCCATTTATTCTCCATAATTTAAATAATTATCATGGGAATTATATCAATCTCAAATATTCATCATTACTTGAAAGGTCTAAAAGTGCCTTTTGTACCTCTAGGCATGCTTGCTTGATTTAACCCTCAAGGGCATGGTTTGCATATGAATTGGAGTTTGAATACTCTTGAAATGTCTTATGAAGATGTATTAACATCATCTCAAGATTTTAAACAATTTTAATGATATTATAATCATTTGTTACACCTTTAAGCCCCTCAATAATCATGCTTGCACTAAAAGTGATTGGCAAAGGACATGTTGATGATTGTGTTAAAATTGTGAGGTTATCCACCTTTAAAATAATATTTAAGATGGAATTACCAAATTTTATAGGTCATAATGATGAAGGTACCAATTTTAAAGTCTTTATTCCACTTTTTGATGCCAAAAAACCTCAAATTTATCAAAATTGACCTCTTATACATTGACTAGAGAAAATTTACAAAAACTATCTCCTTCGTAGGATTCAGTCCATGCTTATGATAAAAAACTTATCCTTTACCCTTATTGATTGTATATGATTGTTTTAAGTCTTTTTTTATAGAGATGACCAGTTTTTGAGGGTGTTTGGAGTCCATGCAAGCATGTAACAAAAGCTTCAAGTCTTTCACTTACCAAAAGATCTTTCAAATCATAATAACCTATCTTGAAGGTTTCAAAACCTAAAATACCTATCTATTTATATTATCTTCCTCCTTGGATATGGGTTTCCCTTAATATAGATGTGGATAGGTGTATGGACTATCAAATAATGTGTAAAAACCTCTCCATCATCTACATTCTTGATTTCATATTACATGTTATGACTTTATTTTGGCAATGAAGTTATACCACTAGTTTTCCTATCATAAGACCTTCAAGAGATGACATATATGACTGTTCACTTAATATTCCATGATTTTGTAGATATTATGAATAAATAATAAGGCCTATTTGAGTATTAATCATGATAAATATTCTTTGAAATCAATCCCTTCCTCTTTATAGGCCCAAAACCCTCGATGAGTACTTCAATAACCCTTTACATACTTGATTGTAGTCTTCTTTACTAGTTGTAGGTATTTTCATAAGGCTAAAATTAACTATGTCATTATAATTTTAGACCCTCTTCACTTTACCTTATTTAAACTCATGTTGACCTCTTCATCATTGTCTACTTGAAACTACACATTGACCTCTATTTCTCCTTGAAACATACAATCCTTTTGATCACTGTGTGTGTGATGAGTAATCATAGACCTAGGGCTCTAAAATTCTATTGTAGGTGCCCTCATATTTTTTTATAACTATATTTTTGTGTTCATTATCCCTATTAAATTCTTAACTACATCTTTTTTGTCTCTATGTGGGGGTCACTCATCACCATGCTTATCTATGCATTTGGGTACCTAATCTTTACAAGTCTTAAAGGCATATAGAACATGATAATTGTAGCCTTAAATATGTGCTTGTAGGTGTCTTTTTCAATATTTATTAAGAGAATATGAGTGTATCTCAAGTGATTATGCCCTGAAATGGGTTCTTGTTTATATTGGGAACATTTCTTGACTACTCATCCTTACCTAACCCTCATGTCATAATCAAAACTCTCAAGAACCATGCCCTTTATCTCTCCTAAGTGTTGTGTTTGACTATGTTCAACTATTATTACCCTTACGTAAGACTCAAAAGAATGATTTGACCATAGTCATTTCTATACCTATGCTTGATATGACCATTTGACAAAAGACTTTTAAGAAGAGACTTTCCCAATTTGCTTTAGCTAGGTATCTCATGACAATCTTGTTGACCATTTTTGGTGTAACAGGCCAAAAATCAGTCTCCTTCTTCCTCTGCTATTTTAGGCCAATTCATTGTTTGATTTTGCACAAGTCTTATAAATCTATAGACTTTGCAGGTCTAAATCTACAGACTCAACAGGTGGAATATCTATAGACTCAATAGGTTTAATCTTTGATAGATGGACCAGTTCAGAGAGTGCAAGGTTTTGCAAAGCTTCTTCAAGCTCTTGTCTAAAGAAATTAACAAGGAAAGAGAGATAAAATGGTTCAAAATACACTTTTCCTTAAGGTTAGAAGAGTGTTTTAATGGCATAATCTTTCTAAGAGTTAGCACCTTTGAACCGTTGAATTGGTTCAACACCTTTGGTTCAACATGTTGGTTTAAGGCCTTGGTTCAATTGGTGGGTTCATCATTTGGTTCAAACACTTAGTTCATTAGACAGTTCAATGAATAGTTCAAGGGCTTGGTGTACAGTATTGAACCATTAAACTGGTTTAATGGATTGGCTCAATAGATTGGTTCAATGGCTTGGTTTAAGTGAATAGTTCAAAGAGCTAAGTGCACAGTGTTGAACCATTGAACCGTTGAACCATTGAACAAATTTTGGTTCAATGGGTTGGTTCAATAGCTTGGTTCAAGGGGGCATCCCAAAGTCGAAGGATAGATTCCCTTACAGAGGGTAGTCCTAGTTTTAGGAGCCCTTATGGAGGGCAAGAAGCTTTTCAAAGGCAGCCAAAGGGGTAAACTTTTTGGAATTTCATTTAAGTCATAATTCCTTCAGAATTTTTGTCTGAAGGAATTCCTTCAGATAAAAAGTCTGAAGAAATTCACAAGAAGGCTGTAGTAAAAAGGCCCAAAGTAAGAAGCCCACGTGAAAGGTATGTGCCCTTGCAGAGGGCTCTCATTGAGGAGGACTATTCTCAAGAAGCCAAAGGGTCATTTTCCCCTCTGAGAAGGATCAATAAAGGAAGGTCATAGGAAAATCCCACTCAAGGACCTAAAGGAATTTGCCAAATATGGTGACGTCCTGAGAGCCATCAAGTTTAAGTAGACAGACTAGTCGTTGAGTATTCAATTTCAAGGTGATGGCTACGTGAATGTAAATTTGAAGGTAGTGAAATCACTATTGGTTTTTTAATACTTGTGCACCAACTATAGAAAGAGCCTAAGGAATGCAGTGACCCATTAGAAGATCACCCTTGAGGGCTAAAGGAGTAGAAGGAGACAAAGTAGGAAAAGGACAAAGAGTTCAAAGGACAAACAGAGAAAAGTACCAAGTGTAAGAATAGGTAGATAGCCCAAGTGGCGAAGGGAGGCACCAATTCAAGAAGTTATTCCACGAGGTGATATAGTGCCTATGAATTGATTACTATGAGGTTCAAATAGCTAACATTGCAACCCATTTTTCTTCATTTTGCATTAATGACAACCAAATGGCATGGCTCATAATTTCTCATTGATGATTAAGTGGCTTGTTCTTCCCAATGATCAGAGCGCAAATGGGTCATTTGTGAAAAGGGGTGCCAAAAGGCCTCCTTCCTTCCTCTATATCTTGGAGACTTGTCATTTAAAAAAGGATCTTCCACATTTATAAGGTGAAGCCCTAGCAAATTTTCACCTAAAATCAATAAATGCATTTTTACCTCTATTCTGGTTAGATACCTTTATGTGTGTCTGAGTGTCAATTTTTGTTTAGTCATTGCTTCTTGATGCTTCCATAGGTTCAAAACCAACATACCTGGTGTCTATAAGGTGCCATTTGTAGGTGAAAAAGAGAGCTATATTTAGAAGTGTAGAGATAGAAGAAGATACTATACACTATTCCTTTTTACAGCACCTTTGGTGAGTCTCTATTTTCTATGTGTTCCATTAAAGCCTCCCTGTTAAGCTTCCTACAGCCTGGTCCTTCTACCAGTTTGAAGTGTATGTATGTGTTTGTCTGATTTCAAGTGTGAGTGTGAGAAGGTCGAATCATTTGGTGCATCACCCCTTTTAGAGTAGATTTGTTTTCTTGTAATCCTTCTCCCTTTTCACCCCCCATTATATATCTATATACATGTATTAGTACTTATTGGAACAACTCAAATGCATCAAAGGGAGCTAGCCCTTACCTAGAGACTCTCCCCTCTAGCTTTGCCAATCACATAAGTGAAAGGGGAGTTTCCATTTTGATGTGTGGAAGGTAGGAGCTTGGCCTCCTACCCCGAGTGCAATCCACTGTGTCAACAATTTTTGGCATGCCCAGTGAGACTCAATTTTACACTCGATAAGGTTTCAAGATTGATGTTGGTCCTGTTATAGCAAACTAACTATTTTTAGCATCTTGTGACTCCACTAGTAAGAACTTCATTTCTTAATCAAAGACCAGTCTGACTTCCTATGCCTAAAGTCACCACATGATCTACTTATAAGGGTGTCCCTTTCAAATTTGTTAAATTGCCTTTGAACTCAGCAAAAATATTAAGGTTTGAGAGGACCCATCCTATTTCAGTAAACCACCTTCCTAGACCTATTGTAAGGAATGCTTATTCATTAGGTCCGTAGTTACATCCCATCCTAGCTATGGCACTACCCTTTGTCACTTTTCATGGTCAGAGTCCATTGAATCTCCAACATTATGACCCAATTCTAGGAGCAGTCCTAAAAAATGTGCCTTCTTTTGATGGAAAGGGGCCCATAACAGTCATCAAGCACATCAAAAATATTGCTAACCTCTACAATATTCATAATGTCACTGAGGAAAATATTGCAATTAGATTGTTGGAATTGTCTCTCAAGGGCAAAGCTCTTGACTAGTATGGGACTTTGGCTATAAATTCATTCAAGTCCTAGAATGAATTGGGTACTCACTTGACAAACCATTTTGGGGAAAAGAGGGACCACCTCTCACTTTCTGAGCAGCTGACTACCATGAAAAGAGCCCCACATGAATACATGTAGGATTTCAACACTCACTTTTAGAAGACATGGGATAGAATCCCCATTCTGGTAAGACCAACTACTAGCTATGCTTTCCTATATTACATAAGAGCTTTAAATAGTGATATCACTATTATGATACAATACATGGGAGGACATGTGCTACTTGCTACCTATGATATAGCTATAGCAGCTAAAAATTGCTTAGTGTAAGATGGGAAAATAGCCCCTAGACCCCATATGCCACTTTTACCCAAAATGCTACCTCCAATTCAAACCGCTACTCCCACATTAGCTCCTCTACCTAGCATAGAGAAACTAGTTGTTGCTTCATCCAATGAACTTCATGAAGTTAAGATTCTATTGCAAAGTATGTCAAATTAACTTGTGGCTCTTAAAAGGCAACAAGCTCAAAGCAACTGGCCCAATCAAGGGTACTAGCTGTATGGCCAAGCTCCTAGACCTCCTTTCCAAAATTACAATCAAGGATAGGTTTAACTTACTCAGACTAGACCCTTTCAAGGCTATAACCCAATAACCCCTTCATCATCTAAGGTCATGGTGTCCATTCAAAACAATCTGGTGCAGGAACAACCATGTTGTTCAACCATGGGATATGGTTAGGAGTAGGCTATTTATGCAAATGAAGTGATGGGTTATTACCCAAATTTGAATGAGAATTAGGTGGCTACCCATTCCCAAGTCTTTGAGGCTCCAATTCAACCTAGCATGAGTAGCAATCAGGCCCAGCCTAATTCTACCCTCATGAATCATCTAGAGGGAGATTTCTATTCAATCAATTATGTGGGTGCTATAGGAAATCAGGTTAACTGTATTTCAGCCAACACAAGATTCAAAAGAAGGGAAATGGAAGAAACTTAGGTTGCTACCTAGGCATTATCAATGCCTTCTTCATCACAAGCAAATCAAAAAGTCCTGAGCTTCAGACCACTGATTTTACCTCCAGCTCCTTGACCTACACCTTAGGCTGTACATAATTCCAAATAAATTTTGAAGGAAGGCAACCCTCGAGTCAATGTGGTTGACCAAATGAAGAAGTTACACATGAATATCTCCTTGTGGGATTCACTATCAATACTAGGGTAGAAAGACATGCTGTGAAAGGAATTGCATGAACTAGATGAACAAGTTATCCCAGTAGAAGTTGATAACATTTTGATGATGAATGGATAGCCTTCTACCTCAAGTCAGATCTAAAAGGAAGAGAAGGTTACTCCTTTTTATCTGTCCCTAGTCATTGGATATTTATTGGTACATAATTACATCATTGATTGCAGAACAAGCACCTCAGTAATGCCCAAATGCATAGCCGACAAGTTGGGCTTGAAATATGAAGAAATGAGCAAGGGAGTTCTATAGCTAGATGGAACCCCAAAAAAGACAATTGGGATGGTAAGGGGTTTGAGATTGATGCTACATGCTTGCCCAAATTTCTTAGTTTCTCATGATGTGGTAGTGGTAGATGTCCCTCCCTACTTTGTCATCTGCTTATCTAGGGATTTTACATCTAAGATAGGCGGCTACTTAGTAGTGAATTGGTCTTATCTAGTTTTCAGAACCAAGTACGAGACTAAAGTCAAGATTGAATCTGAGCCACTCCATAGAGATCATCTAGAACCTTACATGCTGAAGGCAGCAAATGTTAGCTATGCCATCATTGACCAGGAAGAGTTCTAAATAGACCAATCTCCATCCTCTGCCATTGAAGGAATTGCAAACCTGCTCTTAGATGAATGGGGAAGTGATAATTTTGAGCATGATCCCTAAAAATTCATAGAGGAGGTAGGCCTCAGAATTTGTTTCATGCATGAAGAGGGTACTTTTGTACCAAATTTGATGAAATCCAGCTAGGAGAACTCAGGTCTATGACAGTTTTTCTTTGATTTTTCAAGGAGTAAGTTGGGAGCTGGTGGTGGAGTAGTGTTGGTCTCTCCTTCAAAAGAGAGGTATTTTTTACCCTTCCATTTCCAATTTTATTGCACATGAAATATTATATAATATGAATCCCTCATCCATGGCTTAGAGTGGGTGAGGAAAAGAGGAATCAAAGAGCTGCAAGTGTTTGGCAAAAATGAGCTGATTGTCAACTAGGTAAGAGGCCAAAATTTGATGAAGAATTCTCTACTAAAGTCCTACAAACATAGGGTATGGGTCTTAGTGGAAAATTTATATGCTTTCAATATTACCTCCATCCCTAGAGAATAGAATAAGCAAGTAGACAGGCTAGTGGTAGTTGGTGCCCAATTCGATATTGCTCAAGAAATAGGCCAAGGACCATAGCTCACATCACTTGAAAGTAGGTATCTGGCCCTATGTACCTAACAACATCACCAACTGGTAGGTTTTCAATAGTGATCAACAAATAACACTCTTCCTACAAGAAGCAAAATTCACTGTAAAAAACTAGGCAAAGCTACAGTAGCAATATGGCAGCCAAATTATTCAGCTGAAGAATAATAAGCTCCCCAAAGGTTTGGTCACTCTAGAGAGTATCTTCAATGGAGATGACCAATTGAGAAGTGGCAAGGTGTGCATTGCAACAAAGGAGGAGCACCATGAGAAGGTGGAAATATTTAAGGACAAGCTTCTTGCACTTGGAAAAGTATGCATAGACAAGGAAAGGCAGGCCTTCATCTTCTTGTGCCAAGAATTTGCCAATATCTTTGCTTGGGAGTATAGTGATTTGAAGGGTTTTGACCCGAGCTGAGCCTAGCATACCATTAAACTAAAAGAAGGTTCCAAACCAATCAAGTAGAGGCAAAGGCCTATCAACCCAATGATTGAACCTCTCATGCATAAGGAGCTCACCAAATTGATTGAGTCTAAGATAATATTTCCAATCAAACACTCTTCTTGGCTGGTAAATCTTGTTCCTATCCAGAAAAAGAATGCAGAGATCAAACTGTGTGTTGATTTTAGAGATCTAAATAGCATTTCTTTGAAATATCATTATCCTCTCCCAAGCATGGAGTAGATCCTTCAGATGGTGATAGGTAGCGAGCATTTCTCCCTTCTGGATGGATATTCAGGATACAACTAAATTTTGGTGCAAGACTATGACCAGCACAAAATAGCCTTCACAATGAAGTGGGGAATGTTTAATTATAGGAAAATGCCCTTTAGACTATCTAATGCTTGTACCACTTTCCAAAAAGCTATGGACATGGCCTTTGAGGGCCTGATAAATAAGATTGTGTTGGTATATCTTGACAATGTGACAGTTTTCTCCAAGGAAGTAAGCCAACACATGAAACACCTCAGGTAAATCCTTGAGAGGTGTAGAGAGTTTGGTATCTCTCTCAATCCTAAGAAATGTGTGTTCACTATCCATGAGGGAAAAATCCTTGGTCACATTGTTTCTTTGGAAGGTCTGGCTATCGATCTAGAAAGATTTCGCTCCATCTTGGGGCTGTCCTTACCCAAGCACAAGAAAGGCCTACAAAGCTTCTTCAGTAAGATAAATTTCATATGGATATTTATCCCAAATTTTTTAGAGATGGTCAAGCCATTGACCTCTATGCTGAGGAAGGGTGAGGAGTTCACATGGACAGTACAGAGAAAATACAATTTTGAAGAAATCAAGAAAGCCATAGCCTAGGCTCTTACTTTGATCAGCGCTGACTTTACCAAAGATTTCAACCTCTACACCTTCGACAATGAAGAGGTAATTTCCACCATGCTTACCCAAGCAAGTGATGATAACCTTGAGTAGCCAATTGCATTTTTTAGCCAAGGCCTAGAAGGTTTGAAGTCAGATACACATATGTGGAAAAGTAAGTCTTGGCGGTCATATGGAGTCTAAAGAAATTCAGACACATGTTGTCAAATAGTAGAATCTACATCATGGTTCCACATCATAACATCAAGGATTTCTCGATCAACTGAGATATTAATGATAAGAGAGTAGGGTGGATCACTAAGGTAATGGAATATTATGTAGATATCAAGATCACCAAACTGGTAAAAGGGAGAGGCCTATGTGAATACCTCACTATAGACTTTAAATAACAAAAGAAGGATAGTCTGCTAATCCATGATGTAGCTACAATAGAAGAACCAGCTGTCATGAGGGATTGGACATCAGATGTGAGGCATTTCCTTCTCACTGGTGAGTACTGGCACTCACTTGACAAGACCAAGAGAAGGTATTTCAGACTTTAGTGTCTCCCATATGCCTTGATTGATGAGGTGCTATTTAGGAAGGATCTCTCAGGAGTCTTTTTAAGATGCTTGGACTTGAGTCAAGCCAATAGGGTGCTGTCTGAGTTACATGATGGGCCAGTTAGTGGTCATTTTGCTCTTAGGGCTACTGTAGCAAGAATAATGAGAGCTGGCTATTTCTGGCCTACTCTTTTCAGGGACACCCATGCCTAGGTAAGAAAGTGCCAGAAGTGCATGCTTTTTTATGGGAACAAATGATTGGCTGCCATGCCTTTACAGCCTATTTAGGTGGAGCAGCCATTCATGTAATGGGGCTTAAACTTCATAGGGATGATTAATCCTCCCTCCAGTGTTGGACATAAGTGGGTCCTGACTGCCATGGATTATTTCACAAGGTGGGTAGAGGCTATTGCTCTGAAGGAGGCAAATGAAAGTGTGGTCTTGGATTATTATGAGGACTTGGTGGCAAGGTTCAAGGTTTTAGCAACCATAATCTCAGATAATGTGTTAGCTTTTTGGGGAACCAAAATAAGTGAATGGGCAATGGGATATGGTATATATCTCAACACTTCATCCAATTACTACCCATAGGGGAATGGACTAGCTGAGTCTACAAATAAGAACTTGATCAGGATCATCAAGTGGACCATGGAGGAAAATTAGAGGACTTGGCATGCCAAGTTGAAAATATCCCTGTGGGTGGATAGGGTCACCCCAAAGAGGGCAATTGGCAACTCCCCATACATGCTCATCTATGGAAGGGAAGCTAGGCTCCCCATTTCACTCGAGTTTCTAGCCTTGGATCTCGCTCGCTAGTTATAATTAAAAGAAGGAAATAGCATGAAAGTTAGATTATGTGAGCTAATGGAACTCCAAGAGGAAAGGGACTAGATTATGGCTTCTACAACTAGCTACCAATAGTAGGTGAAGAGACACTTCAACAATAAATCTTCATCAAAAGGTTTCTCTGAAGGAGACATTGTCTTGAAATGGGATGAAGACTGAGCTAAGCCTGAAAAGCATGTGAAATTTGATGACATATGGAGTGGCCCATACGTAATCACTCAGTGTAAATAGCATAATGCATTCCAACTCTCCAAGTTGGATGGTGAAGAACTCTATATCCTAGTTAATGGGATACATCTTAAGCATTACCACTGAGCCCCTTCTCCATCATGTATATATTTTCCTTGCTCTTCTCTTATTTTCCCTAAGTGTTTTCTCCACATGTTAGTAGTTTTCTTAGCTTTGTGTGTGTTTTCATTTCCTTTTGAGGTAAATCTTTGT
>JARHVA010006062.1:137500-245000 GCA_037957365.1 Torreya grandis
TACATGGAATTGAAACTCCACCAAATTTGTTTTCCCTTGAACCCATTTCTTTTTCCTCTCTTTCTCTTTCTTCCTTCTCTACCATTATCTAGTGTATTCTCTCAGGCATCCTCTCTCCCCATTATATGCTCATACATGTTATCCTCATGCAACTAAATTCTCCTTTTTCCACCAGGACTCATTGTGCTCATTATGAGCTTAGCAAAGCAATCTTTTCATGAAATTAAACTCATATAATATTGTGAGGATATTAATCAGTAGTCAAACTGGTGAAACCCTTCCTTTTATAATGAAAAACCAAAAATACTATGTGTTTTGCATAACAACTCAACAACACAATTCAATGCTAATTAACCAACCTTAATCTTGAATGTTTCAATTATTAGTCAATAAAATAATCCCTTTTTTTACTATGCAAGTCAAACAAAACCATCAATTACATAATAACTATTATAATCATTGACTTCACTAAAGTACTTCAAACTTGATAATTTCCATGATAATGTTGACTTAGCTTAGATTATTAAAAAACATCAACTTCACTAAAATATTTACCAAATATAATAATGACATCCATATTCATTAATAATGAAACTCCATCTTAATATTTGAATTAACATTAGGTCATTAAATTATTATAAAAAATAATAACCTTCTAAGTGTTTTGTGTATTAATACTAATTCCAAATAACAATATGGACTTTTTAGAGAATTAATGTCTAGTTAAAAAAAAATAACTAACTCATTTATTAATCATAGAGACCATTATAACTATAATTATCTTGACACACAAATCAAGAAAAGTAATAGAACTATGTCTACTCCTATAATAATGTTTACCAAACAAAACACTATCATAATACACTCAATTATATCTAAATATAGTAGTAAGTCATATTAAGACACACAAATTCACTAATTCATTAAAGCAACATCATAACCGAGATATACTAAGTACGACAATCATAAACACAACACACAACCATATTCAATCACAACAAGCATGATTATAACTAAAAGAAAATATTAGCTATCAAATAAAGCAATGAATATCAAGCATGTTAAACTATCATGGTGTGTCCATGGGTTCTTAGTCTCCAATCTATCATCCCCTAATGTCTCCATCTAAGCCACCCTCTCTGATGATGCCCTCCCTCCATCACACTCTAAGAGATGGATTTATCTTGCATCCACCTCATAACAATAAAAGTAGTTATCCCAAAATAATATGAAACCCATAATATATTGTTGTAATAAACTAAAAAATCATGATCATAATGTATATAATATGTAATTACCACTAACTCCATAGTTAATAATCATGTAAATTAATCAACATATAACTATCCATAATCAATATATGAAATTTAGCTTAACCAAAATAGTAATTAACAAAACAATAACCATGAAATCTACTAATCAAATAGGTTGTTAGGTTTAGAGGTAAATAGAGATGTGACACATATTGTGGGAAAGCTCTAAATTATTCCAATATTGTATTTATTTATCCCATACATTGAATAATCCATCCCTAGTGAAAGTATCCATATCTCAAGTGGCCTCTAAGGCATCCTATCATGCATTCACACTCAAGCATTCTAACATTCATAGACATTCACACATATCACATAAGTAGGATAACTAAATCAAGATTGATCCCTCCTAAGAGTATTGTTATATAGGTAGTGTGCCCACATAGGGGTGTGTATCACACATCTAACACATAAAACCCTCTAACCCCTTTTTCTCATGGAATTCATCCAAACCCTAACAAGCATAAAACCTAGATTTTTTGAAGGAAAATAGAGCTACAAGAAAAAGTATTGATCATAAAAATTGAAATTTAGATCATATCTCAAATAGGCCCTGATCTAAAAAATGAAAAAATCATTTATGAATACTCTAAGTGGGGAAATAACACACTACCTTGGACACTAACACATCATGTTATTGTCTGACTAAACATGTCAATCTCCAGGGTTATTTCTGATACATGAATCTAATTTTTAATAGTCATCCCGATCAAACCTTAAATTTATAGGTTTTATAACATCCATCTCAATAATTTTTTAAAATAAGTATTATTTTTCATGATTGTTTACTATTTTTAGAATAGTTTCTAATTACATTAGTTTCAATATCAGTATGCTTAATTATTATTATATTTATCCTCTAATTTTAATAAATATTTTATCTAATTAGGGTTTTATATTAATTCTTAAAATATTTAAATTATTAAGGTATAATTTTTGTAAATAATATTGATCTTGATAACACACAAACAATAGCAAGCAAGCCATAAACCTAATTCTAGTGATTGGTGTGGGAGTGCAATTTAACACCTAGCCCACTACACAAATCATGATGAGAGGTACATTTATTGGTGTCACCTAACATTCCCTCACCATATATACCTAGTGAGTGATCTCTTGGAATGTTATTTTCCATGCGCTAGATGCTTAATGTGGTTGAGGGGTCTTATTCTAGGTTAACTAGCTCTGTAAGTGAGTCCCTTTAACACATTCCAATACACGGGCCTAAGTCTATATAGGGTGTTTCATAACACCCACATGTTGGAGTGTTATCTCCTCACCTCAAATAATCCTATATGGAGAGTTTCACATATCTTAGTAGCAACTATCTTAGATATTTATACTCGATTAAAATAGGGAGTGTCATCTTGTGCATGGTGATGAAATCCACATCACAATCTCCTTAAGACTATGGTAAGTGTGTGGGGATGAATTCCATGTCATGTTTCCCCATATAAAATAATAAATGTGGGTTTATTAATGGTTAATGATCCCAAAAAAAAATTGTATGAGTGTAAGGGGAGAGAATATGACATCGTAGCCTCAATTGACAAATATGCAACAAAAATAATATGCTAAATTAATTGATATTCAAATGAACAAGAAAGTTAATTGTCCCCTGTAATAACCTAAAAGTAGTATTTTGAGTGATAAGAGTGATACTTGAGACTACCTAACCTTATCTTATTCTTAGTCCTAGATCCTATTATCACACTTATCTATCCTTTAAGTAGGCCATGAGCATCCCGAATTAGCTAAAATATAGTCCCAAACCCTCAATTCTCTATCATGGCCCTTCATGCCTAGTGTTATGCCAATTGGACATTAGTGCCATAATAAGGACACTAGAGCCACATGGAATTAGTGTCCCCAAAATGGTGTTTATGACATTTGCCTTGACTTTACTAAATGAATATATTTTTAAAATTAAATCCTCCTAAGGTTGGCCTAGACTTCTTTTATTATATTCACTAACAACATAGAACTATAAATACATGAATTTTATCCATATATCCAAGGGATGGAAATGATATGAAAAAGACCAATTCAAACATGAATCAAGTTAAGCAAAATTAAGGTTATCAATCCCTTTTTTTTCCTATTACTGCATACTACCATATATAGAAGCCCTAAGCTCATATTTTCTAGATTTCCAATCTCAAGCACACTCAAGGCACTCAAGGCCACTATCATAATATAATATATTTCACTTGCGCTAGTACTTAGATGGGGATAACTAAATCAAACTCGATCCCTCCTCAAATTATTGGTATGTAGGAAATTCTTTTCATAGTGGGGTGTTGAGGATTTATATCCTATCCTACTAATAAACACATGTTTCAGCTCATACCCTAATTCCAAGGGTGATTAGGGTTTGTATCATAAATTAATTATTATAGGCACAATACAAAGTTATATAATTCATGTACATAGGAACATACCCTAGAAATATAGACATAGGTGCACCCAAAATTTTAGGAAAGTCAAGTACAGAGGACACCAATACCAATATCAAGACATTAGAGCCACATGGTGTTATTTTCCAAATGTGGTGCTATTGTCCAAGAGGGGTTATAATATATGGATCTAGTTCATGACACTTAGACCAGCATCTATGTCAGTTTATAGCACTTAGATTGTCTATATTAGGTGTTTTCTAAATAAGTCTTTATTTGCACTATTTATTACTATTTTAAAAAAATCAAAGATAGTCAATTCTATAACAAATCAGTGGTAGTATTTTATGCATATTATTTCCCTAATTTAGTCTATGAAACCCTTTAATCAAACATAGGATTTACATAAGCTAAAACCCTAAAAGGTTAAAACACATTTGGTGAACCCAACTTACTTTGAACATTTCCCTAAACCCTCACCCTAGATAACCCTAGGTTTTACATTTCTAGCATTTACTTAGTTTTAGTTTGTAGTCCATCACCATGGTTATCATGATGGATGCCATTTTCTACTTCATGGTATAAAGCCTTGTAATTTTATTAGCATTTTTATTACCAACCATTAGAATAAAAGTACACATGTATGTTACTCCTATCCTAAATTATGTTAAAGTTAAGCTTATTTTATACATTGGTCCTCCCTAATGTGAGTCCCATTTTTATGAAGATCACTGTTACATGTCTCACTTTGAGTTACCTCTAGTTGCTCATAGATGATAGTGGGATTAGAGGACTCCTTTCATTTTGCATCTACCTAAACCAATTGATTATCTATGCTTCCATCTCACCTCTACTACTTTCTCCTAATAAATACTATACCCTACAAGTTGTTACTAGGGATAATAGGGTGCCTCTTTATCCTATATAGGAGTAGTGTAACCCTACTATCCATTCTCATCTCTAGAAAAATACAACATGACCTACAAATCAATAGAGAGAATTTGACATTATGGATCAGTTAATAAATACACCATCCAAGATATCCATATTGGAATTACTTTAAAAATCAACCATTTTCAAGGATATTCTTTTCAAATACTCAACCATAAATCCTTGCCTCATAACATAGAGTTAGATTATTTTACATTTATCATAAACATTATCAAGGATGTTGAGGATGTGATATCTTTTTCCAATCAGGACTTGCCTTCATACTTAGTAATTACTCTAAATTTTTCACTTTTATTCAAACACAAATCAACACCACCACTATTAAATGAGTTCAAATTGATAGTGGTTCAAGACTTAACATATGTAACCTAACATTTATATAGACCATGGGGGTTGATATAGCATATATTCAAAAGACATATAATAATATTTGAGGGTTTGATGATATTCCTAGATAGACATTGGGTTTTCTTACTTTAGACATTATTATGCAGCCAAAAACCTTACACACTTTTAGGTGATGCCTAATCATTTTCACTATAAATTATTACTTGAGAGACCTTGGATACATGATAATGAGGTTGTACCCTCTATTTTGAACAAATGCATCAAGTTTTTACATGATGGGTACTTATACACATGTCGAACAAATAATTAGCCTTTTAGATATTATAGCCTCATTGAACCTCTTATCTCAAGTAAATATTTATATGGGACACCTCAAGTTCTCATATAATCCCCACCTCACAAGATTTCAATTGTACATATGCATATGTATGAGGTGGGGGAGTCTAGAAAGACTATTCCTACACCTCCTCCAGATCTTTCCATGACACATTTACCCTAAAAAATGATAGAGGAATAACCTCCCATAGTATAGGCATCCCCACCCAAGGTAGATAATGATATTATTACAATAGAGTTACCACTACTTGTTAATTTATGAAAGGTTTACATTCATAACTCTAATACAAATTCTATGGCCACCACAAAGATGATCTAACACCTATTGATATCGATGACTACTTATGTAAATTAAGTTTCACACTAGTGGGCCTAAGAGAGTACAAAAATGATTCTAAGAAACTTATACATCTCCTTATACCATTAGCACCATATTCATGATCCTATAAATACGATTCCTTGTACTCAGTTATAGTTAGTATATGATCCATCCATTCATTCAGTAAATATAGATACATCGATGGATATTGACGTAGTTATACAGATTCATGTAGGGAGTTTACAAGATAAACCACACTAGATCTTACAAATGCTACTTGATAGAGGGTTTATTATATTACCCATAGTATAACACATATTAGTAAGTCAATTTTCACCGTATGAGGTTAACCCTTTTGTCATTTTCATAGACTTACAGGACATGATACTGACACATGTTTAGCATTACAACATAAACTAAATAAATTTAAGGCAAGGGACACTATTTAGGTCATATTTCATCCACCTCCACATGTATGAAAAAATTCACATATATGATCACTTTCATAGATACGAGTACCAAAATAAAGTCATCACCAGCATGGATATTCATGGAAGGATCCATTGACTATCCAAATTTTTGTAGAAAATTGATACATTCCCCATATAGCTATAGATGAGGATTTTGATCCTAACACTTTCACTTTGGAAATTTTACACCACATAAGATATCAAGAAAGTGATTTATAGCATGCAATACATTATCAACATTACATTGGACATATCACACTAGTAGTTGTATCCAGCTTGCAAGTGGCCAATACACTATTATTTATTATGAGCAAGGGTACTTATCTACAGGTTACAATTGGTAGTACATGTTTATAAGAAATTTATATCAAGTTGATCAGTCAAATAGATGTTTGACATTCACTCACAAGAGACACATGTTTCATATAAACCACATGTTTCATATAGATAATTTTAGGTCTAAAGAGCTTTACCCTAGGACCGTGTGAGAGGCATATTACATAATTGATTAGAATGCCATTCATATGCACAAACTCCTCACTATCACCAAGGATAAGGGTCCATTAATACCTATAGAATGGTATGATGATCATGATGATGATGAATTATTTGAGTTTGGATAGATTTAATATCTGACACTAGATGATCTTCCACTAGATCCACTATTTGATTATCCACATCGCATGGATGTGATCTTGGGTCTATAGAGACAGTGCACTCTGCTTGTATACTATCTCATTTACATTTATAGAATTTACTTATACACACTTTCCTTCTCTTTTATCCTTGTATATAGTTGATTTTCATATTAATTATACATAGCTTATTTTTGTAAAATATAAAAATAATACACTTTCAAAATCATAAAAAAATTTAAATAAATACTCATAAAACATAAAACTTATAGATTATATGCATTTATATGTTTACATTTCTTATATTTTCTATACATTACATATGATATATATCTTAGTATAGTTGATTTCATCATATATACATGATTCACTTGTTCTTGTCGAGTGCTTGCAGATTACTTATAGGACTCAGGTCCACTACACTAATCTAGAATTGTTATTCTCTACCCATTAGGGGCATATAAAATAATTCATGGTTATTCACTTGACACATTAACCCACTTGGGGGCATCTTATATATAGTTTTTATCACCATATTTTATCCTTACATACTCTACATTCTAGCTTTAACAATGTTATATCTTAATATTGATCATTACTACTTATACTCATATTTTTTGATGACTACTACTACTTTAAAATTAACATAAGTACCTCCTTACTCTTACACATATTTGTATTACATATTCATGCATGCTTTCATTTATAAATTTCCTAGAGTAGGCTTGATTATATTTCTATGCTTATTCTATTCGAGGGCATTTGAATATGACATTGTTCTTTAACTCTATGTCATTTCTATTCATAATATGTCTACTTTGGACATGTTTCTATGTCCTTGTTTGTGATGTCCTAATTTTGTATGAAAAACTTTAACATGTCCTTCTATGTGGCTCTAATCTAACTTTATTATTGATTATGTATGTGGACATTTGACATGTCCTTATATGTCATGTTTTCTCAGATTTAGTGGCATGTGCCCATGTCCTTTATATTGTGGCCCCTTGGCCTACTTTGTGCGCCTCATGTGTTTTATATTTATAATTTATTATATGCATCATGTCCATGAAACTTGTATTTTATTGTTACACACACCAATTTTTTGTGCCATGAGGAACCCCATGCATCTACCCTTACTATTTGGGTGTCATGATGGACATCATGCCCCATCCCCTAGCTACTTACTAAGTTTTACTCAAATTTGTTATTACATACATTAGTTACCTTTATATTGATACCCTTGTGCAATGATAGACATAATATACATTACATATTTATGCTCAAATTATCTTACATTCTGATGTTATGTATGCAAATTATATTAGATTATAACATAATTAGCATAAATTCTCTAGCTAACCCAAAAATTTTAGACCTTTTTATTTTTAGGAGAGTTCTTGCATGGGTTAAATAAATAAACTCAAAATAGGTGGAATTAATAGGGGTTTTTCATAGAGATCAAGCTCTTATATTGCACTCATAGTACATTTTTCATCATGAGCTCAATTATAGAAACTCAGACATAGGTAAACACAAAGGAAAAATAGTGACTCAAAAAGTAGTGCAATTACATAAAATTCCAACCAAAAAGACATTAGTGCCTAAATGGGGACACTACCACCACATGGAAATAATATCCAAGATATGACACTATTATCTAGTAGCATCAATTTTAGAATAACTTAGATTGTACATCTGAGTAAAACAAGAACAATACATGTTTGCACATGTTTATCAATTATACTTAGTTTTTGCTCAAATTCATATTAGTTTAATCAGATTGGAGGCATCATGTATAGCATGATGATTCACATATTCAATTTAGATACTCAGATATATTTTATTGTAACTTATTCTAGAATCAATATACTTAGATGCCAAAGTAGGGGTATTTGCATATCACATTGTTTCTATAAGCTTAGTTACACACTGGTTGATCAGATGAATGAAAAATTCCATGTCATTATCTAAAATTTATACACTTGAAATCATATTATTGGTTATCACAAGTTTCATGCCTTACTTCATTTATAATGGTTAGTATTCATGAGTGACCCATAGCTACCGAATATACCTGAGTGGTTTTAGAGCCAACATGCATAGTTAGACATACTTAGGAATTTTTAGTACTTTGTGTATTTTAGTTTTAGATGCATCTACTACACATGGGTGGGAAATTATGGATTCATAGCCTACTTGAGTTTTTTATCCACTCACATGAGAGGGTTTGACACACTATCAGTTCAGTATAATCTATTCACAAGTCATGATCCACTAAATAGGGGTGGGAAATGATGAAGTCAAAATCAAATTGAATTCTTGAGCCACCCACACATGAGGATTGAGAAATATATCAGATTAGTCCAAGATATTCAATAATTTATCACTATATGCATGCACACACATAGTTTATCACTAGGCTCATGCATTGGTTCATGTACCCAACAATGTGTATTTGTTATGTTCCTCTTTCCCATATATTTACACAATTTTACTTAGTTTTATATCTTTAATTAGTTTTTTTTTTTTTTGATATATCTTAAGGATTATTTATGCATTTTTCATTTTTAGGTGTAATCATATAAAATGTAAAAATTGGTAACTTGAGCATGGCTAGTGACACCCAACCCATAAGTCCCTATTATTTACTCTCATGACCCTCATAGGCTTATTTTCACTTATTCCTAATCATCCATAACCTTCTAAACTTGACCCTAGATGATCTAGGACCCTCTTTTCATGACCAATCCATCCCCCCATGTTTTATCTACCTAAGACAATAGTGTCTAACTAGGATAGGAGCATCAATGACACTATTATCCACTTTTGGTGTTATTGTCCAAGCTCATTTTTAGCCCCAACAGTTAATTTATTCTAATTTCCCATCCATCTAATTATCAACCTAACATGAGCAAATTCAATCCATCACTAATAGATCCCTATAAATTCTAATTCAAATATCATTTGGAAAGGGGTTTGGAAAATATCACAAAGCAAACAAGAATACAAGCAAGACTACTCAAGCACATTTCCCTATTCTCTACATACAACCATCCAATATTATTTCTATCTTATTCAAATCCTTACATAAGTCCTTAGTCATCTCAAGCATGCCTAGTTTAGCATTTCCTTGCATTATCATATCACAATTGCACCAAGCACTTTCAAAGGGAGAACTACATATGGATTGATCCCTCTTTAGAGTATTGGTATGTAGGCAGGTGCCCACACAAGGGGTGTGGATCCACATATGGTGAATACTACGCAAAATAACTCCGTTATTATTCAAAATTGGTCAAATTATAATGCAAGATAGGGTTTAAATAGAAAATATACTCTACAAGTATCTCTATAGACTTTTAAATGCTAAAACTCTAGAGACAAGGTCACACAGACCTATCAAACAAAACCAAATAATATTAGATCCTCAGGATAATAGCATCAAACAAAGACTATAGTTTCAATTTCAATCCACTTTTAGATCTCCTATCCAATCAAAAAATGAAATTCATAATCTTGTTTTTGAATAGTGTCTTAGGCCTGCATAATGAATATCATATCTTGTCTTAGTCAAATCAGTATAGTTTAAGCTAGGTCTTATTTTCTCCCTCTTATTACTATTTTAATAAAATATCTAATTACCAATAAATTTCAAAACTAATTAGCATGTTTACCACATATTTTTTAATAATTTATCAATCTATAACCTTTAACTAAATTAGGAGTAAACACACTAATATTCCCAAAATTGTTAAAATTCATTTGGTGAACCTGACTTACTTTAAATTGTATATAAAAACCCTAGAAACCCTAGCTGATTTTTTCCATAAATTTTTGAATTTTTTTTAATAATTATAGAAAAAATTCATCCAAAATTTTAAAATTTAGTAGTAAATTTTAAAATAATTTTATTTCAAACCCTAGTTTCATCAACTATCTCCCAATAATTTTCTAGTACTTTTCCAATCAATTTCTAAATTTTTAGTTGCATATTAAAATAAAAAAATCACTTCAAATTAAAAACATTCATAGTAATTTTTTTAAAAAAAATCTCTTAAAACCCTAGTTGTATCTACTAGGTCCCATTAAATCAAATACTTTCCCATAAAATTTTAAATTTTTTACTTGCGTAATGAATATTTACAAGAGTTAGAATGATTCCATTGATCTCCTTATTAGGTATTCCAACTCAAAACTTGGTGTATAAACTCAACCATTTCTCATAAAGTTTAAACCTACATGTCTATAGACCTTTTATTTTGGGCCTTTTGATCTCAAGTGGTACTAGGATCCTTTAGAATCACAAGGATATTTTGAATATTCCTCATATTACATCTTTTAATCAAGGTTGGAATTATTCAATACAAACACTTAGAAGGTCTCAAAACACATGTATCTACCTGCAACCTCATGGGGACCTACACCAAAAAATACTAACATGAATGCATAGGGTCAAAGACAATTTGATTATTGACGAGATTTTTAGTGACCTTTTGAAGTATGAATAATGTATTTTTATATATGAAAAACCACATAAGAATCACTAGCATATATATTTGGTCTCATTTAAGAACCAAGACTATGAGATAAAAACTAAAACATGTGACCATGAGAGCTTCTTTCTTGACTAATGAATACATGTGCTATATGGTGATGAATAATGATGTAAGAGGGTTGTGTGGACATCATAGGAGCCTATTAAATTTTCACCTTGTATCCATAAATTTAAACCTATAACTATCCTACCCAAATCTAAGATAGTGGGGTTTAACATCCTTTTTTATCACCATACCTCCTTATAGATTATTCATAAATCTAAAGAGCTCAATAAAATGACCAAATCCACTAATTGAGAGGTCATATGGATCCTCAAATCTAGTCAAAAATTGAGTCTCTAAATACACTTTACGGTTTATACCATTCACTTAAAAATGGCCTTCATAAGCTTGTGAAGAGAGTGCTGGAGAAGAGAAAGAGTATTATACCTTCATGAGACCTATTTAAGATTATTTAGGGTAAAGATGACTTGTGGAACATGAGGGGACATTATGAAACCATTTTCACCTATACATGATATTAAGAAGTCCATAAAAGTGCCTTAAAATTACCTCTTTGGTATTGAAACTATCATACAAACCATCTTATAACCCTTACTAACATGTATGACCCATATGCACATTTTACACTTCATTTATGAGCTTTTAAAATCCATTTATAGTACCTATCTTCATATTATCTTTTGAAAATAGCTTTGGAACCTTACGAACTACACAAAAGATCAACATATGGCAAAATGACCTCATAGAGATGAAGTACATGTTAAGACTTATTCAAGTTTTAAATTACCTCTTGACCACTTGATTAAATGCTCCATGTAATAATGACACCTTGAGAAGTCTTAGTTTTTCCACAATGGAAACCTAGGTTTCTCTTAAAACCTTAAAGAATGTTAAAATACCTTAATATGTCTAAAAAAGTTTAGTAAGATTTAAACCAAGTGAATAAGTGAAATTACTTGACCTAATGGATCATGTATCATTTGGACACATCATGACATACTCCTGAGACTCACTATACTAACCTTAAAATCATTATATTGCATGAAAAGGGCACTACCTTAAACAATTCTAAAATACTAACAAATCTTTATTTCAAGACCTCATAAGGCATGGAATGGGTTAGGAATGGAGTACGAAATCAAGTTTTCACCTATAAGTGTCAAAAATTTTATCTTAGGGGTTAAATTTTGTCAACATGAACCTTGTAAAATATGTTTTAGGATAAATAATTCAAATGGAGAGAATAATACTTCAATATCCTTAATTGGGAACTATGAATAGTGGGACATCTCATAGGTATGACTCCTATTTGAGCTTCAAAGGCCTTTAAAAAAGACTATACCTCTAATAAAAATACCTTGACCTATAACATATCCCTTTACTAATTAATATTAGAAATTAAATCAAAAGATACAAGTGTTGTGATATGTTTGGAATGATAATATGACCCCTATATATATGGATCTAAACCTAAGATTAACCCTAAAATCTAAGCTGATAGTATTGGTCAGACCAATATAATTATAAAGGATGGAAGATGACATATATTTTTAATGTTTAGGATGATACAATACAACTAGCATAGGCAAGAATCAAAATTGTATCAATCAAGTAGATATAATACATATAAATTCATGCTTGAAACAAATTATGTTAGCCTAGTGTTAGCTATCTAGATAGCAACCAATAGAGACCAGATTACTCAAGTTTGACTCATACCTGGACTAACATGGGAATGATCTAAGGCTATGGGATGCTTATATCTATATCAAACCTTTATATTTTTGTGAGGTTAGCTCCTCAGATATGTTATTTTGGACCTCTCCTTATAAGACCTAAACAAGTTAGCGTGAAAAGAGTCAATAGATTACATAAATTAAAACTTATTCTAACAGGTGGTGATGCACCATGAATTCATTATATCCACTCATAAACTTGAAATCTCAACACACTAATGGACTATGAATACAAATAATGAAGTGCCTATAATGGTTTCCAAGCAATAGTGCTTCACCTAAAGGTCAATTTGATGAACTTAGGATGGAGGGAAATGAAGGTAAAGATTGATTGAAATCACTTATAGTCAATAATCCACTCTATACCTGAGACATTAACATCAAGAAATGCTATATGACATGCAAGGAAAGTTTATTATCACTTAGGCTGAACATGGACCTATAAAGGGAAGATGAAAACCACTTTTTCATATTGAACAAATATAAAACACTAAGTATAGATTGGTAAACAACTATAAAATGCTTTATTCATTAATCCAAGAGGTGTAGAATACAATTTTTGGTAGATTCCAGTTGTACTATCCTGAGGGATCATGAACAATAGATCAAAGTATATATTTATAAAGAGAAGGAAAGAAAGAGAGATGGATTTTGTCACTAAAAATTAGATTCAATGAGCTTAACTCTATTTGAACTATAGTTATAACTACCTCTACATTTATACTCATTCAGACTTCTTGATTGATTTGGGTCACTTTAATCCATTGCACAGTTACATTATTCCATCATTGATACTTCATTATGGTTGTAACAGTGAGATCAAGTTATTTTGAGATAAGTTCTAGCATCAATGTAGTTACAATAAATAGATCAATATGTTATAATTTTGTCATGGCATTAATCACTCCTTACTAGATTGTTATGATGTGTAAGAGTGGAGAGAAGGGTCATTTTCATGTACTTTATTCTAGTAATGAAACCATTGAAGTCTACCTTTCTACCTTGTTGGCCTCCTTCAAAATGTTATATCTAGTTGAAAATAGACCATGCCCAAACTCAACTCCAAGATTTTACTTGATTTGGTCATAAATTGCTTCTTTGACCTTCAATAAGAAAGTTCTTGGGTTTGAATTTGGCCTTAGATAATCAACTCAAACCAATCAAATAGATCCAAATTATCTTTGTTTCTATTGGTCTTGTAGATCCCAACTATCATATCTTAACCTTTTGACCTCCTACAAACTATAGATCTTCTTGGTATGAATAAATGATAACCTTTGATCCATATATTCTAACTCCTTAAATTTTACTCACACCATTGGATTAAAATGTACAAGTTAATGTGCATTTTAGATCTCATTGGTCCCACATTCCTATCAGTAACTACACACTATTATATCTTTAATATGATTAAATGTTGATCATCAATTTACTTTGGCCCACCTTCTTGTCAATCGAGCTTGCACCATTGAATCTATACTTAGTGGATACACAAAATTAGATCTCATCCAATTTGTAGCTTTTTCAAGATTTCAACCCATAGAATTTTTTACCTATTTGACCCTAGCATGAACTATTAGATTTTTATGTCAGAATATGAGCTCACATGTATTGTTGGATCTTATCCAAATTGAGACCTGTTTAAAGACTTTTGAATATACATAGATAGTTTACAAAGCTCAAATTTGATGTCAGCATGAATGTTCCATTTTCAATTTTAAATTTTAATGCTTATAACTTGAGTTAAAGAAATCATCAAGGCATGAAATTTGTAAGATATGATCTTGGCATGAAGGACTCTATAGTGCTACAATATTTTAAATTATAAGGCTTCCTAATAAAACCTAATAAAATAAACAATTGAACTAGTCTGGTTATTCTACATGACATCTTGGTGATGGTTTATCTCTTTAAACCTACCAAATTCATCCTTCTTTCAACCTTCAAGGTTTTGATGAACTCTTAAGGTTTTGTCTATTTTTTTCATGCTTATGAACATCATGAAGACCTACTTGGATCTCTTCATTTACAATGTTGAGCTTGCTTCTACGCCATTTGATATTTATTTAATTGGGACCCTACTAGGATTCTCTTTGGGTCTAGGAAAATATTAGTATGTGGGCCAAAATGACCAACATTTATGATGACTTAGCTATCTTGACCAGCCTGTTAGTCATGGAACCTAGTCATTATCCAAGGTTGCTCATGATGACAAAATGAATAAGGTGTCACTTGTAAAAAGGACTGTGACTAATTCTTAAAGTAATTTTGGAGCAATGGGGGACTTAAAAATAATAATAAAGCAAAAAAATTGACCAAAAAGCTAACTAAATAATAAACAAAGCAATGTGCAAAAGCACTTAAGAGTAAAAGATAGACCTATCCACCAATGTACAAAGAGCATGAGATCAAACTAATAGTAGAACTTAAGATACCTAAAATTTATAGGAATGGGAAGGCTATATCAATTAAATCTAACAAGATCAAAGGCATTGCTTTCCTTACAATTCATGATTACATAAGGTCCACTCCAAAGTATAGCAAACTTGGAGTGTTTTCCTCATTTTGTATGGTCCCCATTATATTTGAGGACTATGTCACCTTATTAGAACATCCTTGATGAATCTCTTTTATAAATTTTTTTATTGACTTGTTTTTCTTTAGACCACATCATGTGAATGGAATCATCTCTTATCTCCAATTCTCTCAATTCATTCATCATAACCTCTATTGCATCATTTTCTAGAAGTTCTAACTGGTGTGCAAGTTCTAAAGCTGGGAGATCCAATGAGATAAGAAGCCTTGATTCTCTTCCATAATATAAGGGATAAGGTGAATAAACAATGTCCTTCTTTGGGATTATCTTATCAGCCCATAAAGTAATATTCAACTTTGTATGCCAAGATCTCTGATTATTTTATAGTGTTCTTTTGATGATCTGAATCACATTCTTGTTAGTGGACTCAACTCATCCATTACTCTATAGATATTAATTTGATGAATATGTCAAATAAATAACTTAACCAAGATCCCATTTACGTACCTTTTCATTTTTCAATTCCAAATCATTGTCTGATATTATAGTGTAAGGTACTCCAAAATGGGTGACTAGACTCTCACAGAACTCAATCACAAAATTATCATTTGCTTACCTCAAAGATACTGCTTCTACCAACCTGGTAAAATATTTCATAGCTATCAATATCCATTTATCACCAACACTATATGGAGGATGCATCATGCCAGTGAATTCCAAACCCCACTGCATGAAAGGCTGATCAACTTGAATAGGCTTTAATGACATAGCAACTAGTCTCTATTTACCCATAAACATTACAAAATTTGAAAAATTAATAACCCATGCTGTGTATCCTTAAATAAATTAGTCCAAAAATAAATGTCTATAATTATTTTTTCATCTATGCTCTTGGCTGCAAAATGGCCTCTAGAAGGGCTATAATGAAATTGCTCAAAAATCTTGTCAAATTGATTAGTTTCAACACACCTTAAAAGCATACCTACAATATCCTTTTTGAAAATAAATCCATAAATCATAATGTATGGTACTTATTATAACCTAAAATTTATTCTAATTGATGCATATAATACCATTTTACATTCTCTTATTTGAAGGAAGCTAGCAATGTCTTGTGTCTAGTTGGATGGAGTAGTTTTAGCTTCCTATTGGGTGTCTTGAAGTGTTAAAACAATCTCCTTTTCTTCTTTCACATATTCTAAAATTTTTTCACATATTCCTTTACCTTAGAATAGATTTTTGACCTTCACTTCAATATCATATTCCATGCACTTAGTGACCCATCTAGCTCTCTTTTTACTTAAGTCTCTATTGAGGATGAAATCCTTCACACTAGGATGAACTACCATTAGTATAATCTTTTTATTTGAAACCAAATGTCTAATTTTTTTCAAACCTCTTATAACATGTAGTAAATTATTTAAAAAATAATACCTCTCCTTTTAGTCTTGCAAATCTTGACTAAAAAAAGTAATAGGTTTCTCTAAACCTTCACCATTCTATTACATTAGCATGACTGAAATTGTTCTAAATATAGAAAAAACATAGATAAATAAATCCTTACTAAAATAGAGATAAAAAAAATTAGGATCTTGGCTGATTTATTGATTTATGGATTCAAAAATTCTCTTACCCTCCTTATTCCAAGTTATATTTTGATGTTTCGATAGCATTTCAGTGAGTGGCCTTACCGGTTCTACAAATCTAGGGATAAAAATTTTGATGAAATTGATCTTACCTAAGAAGCTTTGAAATCCTTTATTATTATTTGGAAATTATATATAAAGTATTTACTCTATTCTCTTTATATCAATATAAATACCATATTTTGATGCTACATGCCCAAGCAATCTACCCTCATGCACTAAAAAAATACACTTTTTTGGATTCAATGAAACTCCAAATTATCTTCATCTATAAAAAACAACTCTCAAGTGTGTTAGATGATCATTATGATAATTTTAAAATATATTAATGTCATCAAGATAAAATACAACCATTTCAGTCTAAATAAATTTAAAGGTAGCATCCATTTCCCTTTGAAAAGTGGATCCAGCATTAGAGAGCCCAAAAGGCATATTTTGGTAGGCATAAGTACCCCATTTAGTTATGAAAGTTGTTTTATACATATATTTATCTTTTACCAATATATAAATGTAACCTAAGTACCCATCTAATAAGGAGAACCTTTGTGAACCTGATACCCTCTGTAAGATTTGATCCATGGAAAGACAAGGATAGTGGTCTTTCAATGACACTTTGTTCAAATCACTTAATTCCACACATAGTCTTATCTCTCCATTTTTATTTCTCACTGGTACAAGGTTTGATACCCATGTTTAATGATTGATATCAAATATTTTATTTGACTCAATCAGCTTGATAAGATTCTTTCTCATGAGAGTTTCAACCTTGGGGTTGATGGGCCTTTGTTTGTATCTTATTGGTTTTGCATTTTGTTCAAGCTCAATAACATGTTGTGCTAATATAGGGTCAAACTATTTAAAATCATGGTATTCATAAGAAAATAAATCCATGTACTCATTACATAATGAAATGAAATCTAAATTCTTAGAATCAGTTTTCACTTTACCCTACTTGAGTTGCTTACCTTTAGCTATGTGAATTTTCTCATAATGTTCTTCCTTAGAAGAGATGCTTACCTTGTCCTTTCTAAGTTGATAATATACATTGAAAATTATATCCAAAGTTACTAAACCTTTAGGCATATTGTTTGATCTCAGTTACACAATATGATCTTCATATTGGCACTGCAATTTATTTTTATTATTTGAGCAAAATTCTACCTCATTCTATGGGAAATAGGATATATGTTTATCACTATCAAAGACTTACCAAATTACCTCATTTTTTGTAACTAAAGGCATACATACAAACTTGATTTAGGTTTAGCCTTTATTTTCCTTGAGCTGGTTGACTATATCACATTATGCTCCTATGGCAGTAAATCTATCTACATGTTGATTAGCTCCTCTAAGAATGGAGCTGAAATCAAATTCTAGGAAATCTTCCATGAGGTTCCAAAATTTATATTTGTATGCATTTAATAAGGGTTTATTTTATTTCAATTAAACCTTTGACTTATTTCACTACCAACTCACTATCACCTTTCACCTGCAAAAGCTTAATACCTCTATTTTAGCCCACTAAAGGCCATAAATAAGGGTTTCACACTATGCAGTATTTGATGTACAACTGAACTAAAATCTAAATAAATAATAATACCTTTGATTTTGAGGTGAAAACAACATTACATGAGCTCAACTTCCATTTATTGATCTGTATCCATCAAAATATATATTCCATACTCCCTCTTTATCTTGCTTTGAGTTGGTGAGACTAGGTAATGAGTCACCTTCTTCATGCATGTAATAAACACCAAAACTAGCTTATTGAATACCTTTATATAGGTCATACCCATGGTTATTAGTATCCCACTCATCCAAAATTATATCAAGTATGCCTTCAAGTGGCTTATAATTTTATTGATCAATAGTACCTTCATCTTCTTCTAGAATACTACAATTCATATTAGACATATTTGGCATATATGGTTCAAGGTGGAATCTAGAAATAGGCATTGATCTTATAGTGATTTTGGATCTATATCTGGTTCTAAAAACCATGTATGACGAATTTAATTAAAGGTATCCCCCTATTTTATTAATGATATCCATGGATAGGCATAGTGCAAATTATGGAGGTAAATAAACAACTATATCCTATGAAATGGTGAAATTTGGACAAGCAATAAGTAAAATCTTAAGATCTTTGAGGATGCCCATAGTCTTAGTAGGAGAACCATATAAATTTAACACTCCTTTTTCATGAGTTTTATACTTTATCCCTAGTTTTATATCTATGTATTTACTCATGACATAAGTAATAGCTCCACTATCAGTCATACAATTATGAACAAGACAATCTCCTATGATAACTAAAAGACATAATGGAAGAGGCTTAGTCAGCTTAGGGGCTCGAGGATCAATAAATGGATTATAATTGGTTATAATAACACTTATTTTTCATTTCTAGGTAGTCCATTATAGATATTGAGATTTGGAATATCCTCTTGTAGATATTCTTTTTGTCCTAGGATTAGCAATTTATCCCACATTGAAATTAATACTAAAATTTTCTTCATATGATCCATAATATTGAGTGGAGAAGTGGTTATCTTGAATGAAATTTAGTAGTAAGAGGGGATCCTATATATTGTGTGAACTAAGGGATGTAAGGATATTTCACATTCTACCCCTTATGATTTTGAACCTAATGATTTGATGTATTTTGAGGATGATCACGAGTATTGGTCCTTTGTGGTGGCTAAGAAGAAGGAACTACCTTTTCAAAACCTAAACCATCACCAATTGAAATTTTCTTAGATCTAATATGGGTTGAAAATTAATTATCAAAATTAGACATATTTTGATTTTGATCAGGTGTTATGTGCTCAAAAGAATCCTCACCTTCTTGAAAGTTCACAAATGTAGTTTCAATAAGTGCTTTACCACTACCTTCTCTTTATTGATTTGACACTTCTACTTAAGTGAATGAAGGAATGTAACCATATGGTATAGAGGATTCCTTATTTTTAGAATGTGGATTATTTTCATATGAAGGAAGAACTAAACTCTACTGAATATAAGACTAATGTGAGCTCTCACTAATTGGAGCCATTACCATGTTATTCGCTTGATCCCACTAATTGTTCCATTGCTACCCTTGCTGAGCATAGTTGTTATTAGTTGTAAAAATAACTCTAGAATTTCATAAATAATTAGGATTATATTACCTTTACTAATAATTTAACCCTCATATTTGATGATTAGACTGATAGGATGACTTATTATACTAATAATTTTGATTAGTATTATGATATGGATTGTATAGTGGAGGTTGTTGTATTTCCATTGAAAAAAACTTATTGTTATGAGTGTTAAGGAGACTATATATATTTTATACTTTGTCAACTTTATCAACTTCTATTAGAATAACTTTTTTTGAATCTAGAAGTGGAGCAATAGTTGGATTAGCAGGGTGGATTTCTAGAAAGAGAGGCATTGGCAGCCTCAGAGATAACTTGCCTACTTGTATAAGGCAATTCTCAGCCTTGATTATTATTTAATAGTCCTTAGGTAGAGTTTTCCCTCCCATGGATTGAAAAATCATAGCTAAATTTTAATAGAGAGCCTTAAGATAGTTAATAAGAACATTGGATCTATATTTTTTCTACAATGGACTATAATTTTACATACAAATATATTATACTTTCCCATTTTGAAATATGAACCTATTTTAGGGTTCTCTATTACATGAAAACCTACTTTGGGGTTCCAAATTAAAATTATGAGATTCAAAGTAATGTATTTCAAGTTTATTTATAATTACAATTATAAAATTCCATCTCTAATTGGAATTGAGGCATTAACACTCCTCAACTCATGGTTTCATGTTTTGCATCCCATTTGGGCATAATAAACCCCATGGAATTTTACAAATGAGTTTAATAAGTGACATAAGTGACATGTTGTTTTACATACCCTCAAGAATATTAATTCCTTGACTTTTTAATTTAAAATTATTCAACGATCCAAATTATTTAATATTCTATTCCATGAATGGGCATTGATCTTTAATGTTTATTTATGTGTTTTTCATGGATAAATTAGGTAATATTTTTCATACTTGTCAAAACTAAGGTTGGTTAATCATAGGTACCAAATTTATTATTTTATCCTATTAATCTATCATTTTAAATACTATACTTAAATGGGGGCCTTTTTAAACACTTAAATTTGGTATTAAATACTTTGGAAACTATGTCAAAATTTTGACATACTCATATTTTACATACACATTTTACTTATGTGCACACTTTCCTCTATCCATCTACCCATATATTATCTTGGCCAACACAATTTAATAGATACACATATTTAGGATAACCCTAATCTATGAAATAACACTCTATAATCCTAAAAAAACTATCTTCATATTTGTATCATTTCTTGTCAATCCCAATATGATAACAAAAATAGTCAATTAATTTATGTTTTATGTAGGTGTATTCCTCTACTAGTAGTGTCTAGAACACTCAAAAAATATTTTTAAAAATGATAAGTATTCAATAGGTTAGCCTAAAGACATTTATATGTTAGTAGTACATGTAAATATCAAAGATTTGAATATAAATTAAAATCAATCATAAAGTTATACTCATATTGGAAAGTGGTAAAAATATTGAGAAACCATTGATTTATCTCTCTTGAAATATTATTACAAGGGCATACAAATATGGATATCCCTAGAAAAACATCCCTAAAACCAAGTCTAAGTACACACATAGGTCAAAGTTGTATGGTGTCAACTATTTAAAGACAAATATTTAATTACATTAAATATAGATGATATTTCACACATAATTAGGTGGGATAACTATATGCATTTTTAGCCCTTTTCATAACATTGAAATGTAGGAAACATTTAATCACTAAGTAGGGTGTGGTTATAGTTATCAAACCTAAAATACTATCCCTATTTAAGAGTAATCTTTCCATCAAAAGTGATTTAGGGTTTAAGAGGATTGAGAAGTAAAATAGGTATCAACACACATAAATAAAGGTAAATTTGCATACAAGTAATATTTATAAGTGTAGGGACATAAATATAAGGTACCACAAACCTATGAATCAACATGAAACTATTACTAGGGTCTTTAAAATGCTTTCCATTCACCCTATGGATCTCATTTTTAAGTAATATTTATTAAATATTTGAGATATTTATTCTTGATCTAAATAGTTACAAAGAAGATAACATTTTTTCAAAAATATTGATGAACAAAATGAATAGTAGAATATTATAATAATCTAAGTTTTTGTCTTTCATATTTCATTTTTTATTTCTAATTATTTAATTCCAATATCAATTTACCCTTTTACATTAAAATTTTTATGATTATTTCCCTATTTTACATAATATTTTTATATAAGGTAAAAAAATGGATTTTAAGGGATCCCATAACCCTTACATAAATGACCAAGACAAATAATAAACATCTAGTAGGGACAAAATAGAATGGGAATCTCGTCAAGGAGCCAAAAAACCCACATAGTGACAACACTAAATCAACAAGGAACCCATTCCAACAAAACAAAAAATAAACATTACATGACAATATCATATAACCAACCAGTCTTCCAAATCCTCTTTGGTAGTATCTTTGGTCTTTCCATTATTTTTTCTACCATCCACAACTACCTTTTTGAGATCATCCTTATTTTTAATGTTTACTCTAGTCATTTTAGTAGACACCTTCATTGTTCTAAATTTTGGTGGATTCCAAGGAGTTTCATCAACCTAAAACACTTTAGCCCTCTGCCTATTCTACACACCCTCTTTGTGTTTTCTCTAAATTTACTCCTAATGCTTTTACAGTTCATATTCCTATTTTACTTAATATTGATATTAACATGTTTACTCATTATAATAATATCAACCATAAAATAACTAAAATAAATTTGTCTAAATGAAGTAGGAAAATTTATAAGTTTTTCATATATGAGAATGGGAAACCATGACATCTTGGTCTCTTGAAATATGATATTCTCAAATATGATCATCTTAAAAATTTATATATATCAATTTCTCCCTTTATAAAATGTGTTTTTAAAGATTTGTAGGATAATATGATAATCATAGTAATTTATCAATATCATTTTGTCCCTTTTTAAAATTAATTTTTTAGATTTGTATGGTTGTTAGGTTTTTCTAACTTTTTTAGAATGGGTAGTCGCCCACCCTTGGTCCCTTAAAAAAAGATAGTATAAAGTATGAAAATATTAATAGTTTATATACATCATTTGTTGAAACCAATTATTTTGTATTAAAATATATTTAAATGATTTGTATAAATCATTTGATGTTAAACTATCTTTACATATACACACATTTAAGAAAGCTTTGTTTTTATTTGTATAATGGTAATATTTTATAGATTTTTAGAATGGGTGGCTGCCTATTCTTGGTACCTTAAAATAAGAAAGTATCAAATACAATAATCATAATAATTTATCTATATAATTTTTCATATATTTACAAATAGATAGTATTTCATATTCCCTTATAAGTTGCCTCTTTATTGGATGTATTATCACTAGTGTATATGTAATCAAGCACTATCCCTAGATTAGACCTAAACCTTAAACATGTAATTGTTATATATTTTATATGTAAACAATACTTGATTTAAGGATTAAATAATATATATTTTGCATGAAAAATAGTCTATATTTAACAATTAAACATTTTATTTTCATAATTAATATTATCTAATTTAAGTTTAATTGTATACAATAACTAATTGATACAAAGATCAGATACTATATATTTTGTATGTAAAATGGTTTAAATTTATAGAGTAATCATTAACTTTGAATTATTTATTGGCTAATTCTTTTTAGCTTAACTCTATGCTTAATATAATATGCTTTTATTTTATTATGACAAAGCAATGTTATCACTATGTTTAATATAAGTCATTAAATAAAATTAATATTTTGAAGGTAAACTAATATATAGTTTTTTTCATAATAATATTGTGTTTCCTTTATTTTTATCTCAATTTTTTTTTAAATTAATACTATGTTTTAATCATTAAAATAAAACTAATATCTATAAGGTGTAAAACATCTAGTTACATAATTTATAATGTTATGTCTCATTTATTTCTATTTAATACTACACTTAATTTTTATAATATGTATAATTTAATATTTAAAATCAAGTTCAATAATGTTGTCATGGTTTTTGAAAATTAAAAAATTAGAAGATTTTAATTAATTTTTTATTACTTTTGGTTTGGGTATAAAGTTTTTAATTTAGAAAAAAATAAAAATTAATTAATTATATTTTATTAATTAATTAATTTAATTATAAATCAAGTTCACAAGTAAAACATTTTATTTTTTGAACTGTGCAAATTCCCTTTAAAGTTATTTTACCATATAAAAATGTTTTAACTTCTCATGTAAGTATGTTTAAGTATCATAAACTCTTTTCAAGATCTGCAAGTGTTTTATATTTTTCCCCAAGTTATGCTAAATTGCCAAAACACTTTTTGAAGTTGTGTAATTTTTATTTCCACCTTTTCATGTAGTGAAATTAAAAAAATAAATAAAATAAATTAATTCAAATAAATTTTAATTATTTTAATTAAAAAATGCAAATTTCTTTTTATTCTCCCCACTATCATACAATTGCCATGGATACTTCCCTAGGTCATGAAAATGACTCTTGATAATACCCTAGTTACAACCAATTGTGGTGAATACTCTACAAGGTGTAACATTAAATAGAGAATTCTTAAAATTTCTAAACCCATCAATTGTATTTGCGGAGGAAGCAATAGAAATATTGGAATCTCAATTGTTACTAGTTCTCAATCCAAGTGTTCAACATCTTATTCTAATTGGCAATCAATCCTAATTGTCTCCAAGTGTTGAAGTATAATAAATTGGAAAAGGGTGTGGTTTTGTCGTATCACTATCTAAAAGAGTTATGAAGCATAATAAAATGACTTTTCAAGCAATGTCCTCATAGATCAGTATGAGTGGAGTTTGTTCCCATGATCTTACACATTTATCATATTTTTCATACCAAATTCAATTTATATTAGGATAAAGAAACATATCACCAATTTGGATGACAAGTCCAATGTATTTTTGGTCTCATTCCTATGAAGAGTCTAACCAACAAAATATTACAAATTAATTTGAAGCAAAAATGGTTAGTACCCTTATGTGATGAATGATATATGAAGGAAAAAATACCAAGGAAATAGTTATCCTTACCTCATATAATGGATAGGTAACACTTTTATGAGATATTTTAAAGGTATTACCTAATATGGAAGCACTACAAGTCCTAACTATAGATAAATTTTAAGGATCTACAAATAAAGTTAGCATACTATCTCTAGTTCATTATAATGATAAAGGAATAATTAGGTACCTAGCTAAGAGAAATAGGTTGTTTGTAGAGGTTTCAAGAGCAAGAGTTTCATTGTATTTATATGTAAATGATAAATATTTATTAAAAACGTCTAAACATTGGACAAAACTTCTTCAATACTTGTCTCATAAGAGCTATGTGGGTGATACAGTACATCTCCATTGTCCTCAACATCCTCTTATCCCACCCTTTGAAATTTATATAAAATTTATTGGCAACTTTAATCTTAACTTATGTAAAAGGACATTAAAAATTTATCTCCCTTTTTATCACTATTTCCAAAGTACCTACCACTATGGGGATCATCCAAAATGCATTGAATCTGTATAGTTTCTTTTTACTGTTTATGGTAATGAAACTTTAAATAAGTGTTAAGAGGATGGGGAAATGAAATTATTTCAAAAATAAAGCATGCATATGTTTTGCTCATGTTGACATAATAATATTGTAAAGTGTTAGTAAATTTTGAGGAAGGAGATAAAAGGTAGTGAACCATGTCGTAATATTTTAGACTGGGGCATCTTTGCATGCTAAAATGCTTTGAAAATTGGAAAGTAAAACCTTGTTCTACCTATATTAAAATTTAAAAAAATGAATTAAAAAGGAAAATCATCTTGAAGAACAACAAATAAAAATGAAAATGAAAGAAATAAAAGAAGAAATTTAGATATTAAATAACTCTTTTGATGTCTTAAAAAAATGATCATAGATTAGACAACTCTCCAACAATTGAATCTATAGATGACAACTTTCAGGTCATGGAATGAGAAAAAAATTTCATTCAACTAGGGCATGATGTTTTCCTTTTTATAATAATGATTTAAAAATTTTCCAACTCGAAACTACATATTAATTTAATAAAATATTAGCATGATCTATTTCATCCAACATTTTCATCACACAAACTATTTTATGGTATCAATGATGTTGGTGTCAAAGGTATAACAAGGAATGGATTTTAGTTTCCTAAAGGAAATAAAGGAATATGCTTGGATGAGGATGTTATTTTTATATAGACTCAAAACAAAGTTCCCAAAATATCTATACAAAGGGTAGTAACAAGATTTTATTGCGTGAAGTTATTTTTGGGAAAACATGGACAATGCAATAAGATCATCTAGAGATGGATATAGATGAAATAAGAAGGAAAGGATAATATTATATATTTTTAAAGAGAAGTGGAAGGGGAACATGGGGAACATAATAAAATGAGTAGGTAATATATAATGTTCATTAGGTGATCCCTAGAAAAATTATACATTATAAAAATCAACATGATGCACAAGTTCTACAGGCACGTAATTTTTAGAACAACTTAACTTGGATTTCATACAAACCATCCTTAACTCTTATCTATGTTAATCATATGAATTAAAATTTACAAAAAGTAGAGTCTTAATTCTATATAATGATATACTACTTAAAATATCCATTAAGGGAGATGTATTATTTTATAATTTCTAGTGTAAATTTTTAAAGTACAAGCTCATAATTTTAATTTGTACAAATGCAATATGTCAAATTTGTAAGTCATGAGTCCTAATTGCATTTAGTGAAAAAAAAAATCACCTCTGCACTTTTTAGGTCCTATAATTTTTATTTTTCACTTTTGCATTCGGTATAAAAAGAACAATTTCACCTCTACACTTTTTAAATCATGAAATTTCTCTTTTGCACTCTTGCATGTGGCACAATTTCACCAACTCATTTTTAACCAAGTTAAGTAGTGTTTTTAAATCATAAAATTTCAAATAAGGTGGTTACACATCATAATCACCTTGTTTAATTATAAATATGAGGGTTAGGTTCATTATGAAGGGAATTTTTAAAAATAAAACTCTGAGACATTTTTTTGGGAAGGTGAGATTATATTACAACTCAACAAAGATCAATACAAATAACGAGATTTGAAAACTATATGTCTAAATTCTATTCATGAATTATGAATGTGTGTATGATTCATTTTTATTCAAATATTTATTTTTTAAACTTTTCCATAATTATTATAAAATAATATTAATGTGGAAAATGCAGAATAGAATTATTTTAATCTATGTTTGTTATTTCCACAAATGTGAAATCTTGGTGGAGTTTAAGTAATATTTTATGGGTAAATATGGGATGGATATCTTTGGTTTGTTATTAGTATCATATAATAATCTTAACATGTATTTTTCACTTCCAAGCATGTAATTATGTGTTTACAACCTATTGAATGAGAAGATATTTCCATAGACACAATGTTTCTCCTCCTTAGGCTATTCTAGTGAATCTCTATGTTTAGTCACCTAGAGTCATCCTTCATTTTCCCTAGGATTATCATGAATACTTTTATTTTTAAATTTTTATAATAATCCATTTTTCATTTTATTCATTTCCTTTCTCTATTTCCCATAACTATCTTCATTCACCTCATTTCCTTTCTATCTCTTTTTCATACTTTTTTCAAAACTATGAAAACCCTATAAAAAAACATATTTGATATGAATAGTTGTGAATAACTCTTTCCATACTTTCTATTTTTAAATTTTAATAAAGGTAGATCCACATGATAATAGGAGAGGGACTTTGTCCCTGTATTACTGACTAATGTAAGGACTAATTTTGCACACTATTGACTCAAAGTCACCAATTTGTCCCCCTCAATTATTTTTAAGACAATAGATTTTCAAGACTTAGATAGGGATCAAATTTATTTACACACATTATTTTTAGACATGTCAAAGAACCTTCCATAGAATGGAGGTTCGTGACTCTATTGAGAAAAAATACCTAGTGCATGCATCTTTTTTATTGAGGAAATGACATTGGTGCACCCATACCTAATGTTCCCAATGTATCATGTGAAAAAATTAGGCCATTAGATTTTTATCAATACAATGAGTTAACATTAGGCTCAAGGAAGAGATATCTAGTTTTTTTTGGGAAAATGTTTAATATGTAGATAATCATATCCTAGCCTTTACAGTGTTTTATAGCATCTTAGGTCTTATGCATGAAGATGTCAATGTCAAGATTTTTTTTGAAACTCTCACTCAACCTGAAGCTAAGTAGATTTTTCATCTAGAATATGGGTGAATTGTGAATCAGGACACTTTGAACAATAAATTATTGAATAAATTAATATTAGTTGTAGACGTGTGTGCATTATTTTTAGACTTATTCCAAATCTAAAAGTGGGATGATGAGCAAATGAGATAATTCATAACATGATTCAAAAAATTATTTAGACTAATTCCTTAGATAGATTATCCAAGTCCTAAAAACCAAATTTGTATCTTCATTGGTTCTCTACACTCAAATATAAAATTCATCTTGATAACAAATAAGATAAATGACTTGGAAGCTACACAACAATGATTTATCAAGATTGAAGATGACATGGTCTTGTCAAAAATGTTGAAAAAGGAAGCTTTAAAACATACTAAAACTATTATAAATAGTGAATAAGTAGTGAAAACTAATATAATAAAGAGTTATCATCATTCAGAAAAGATATTCTGAAGGCAAATTCCTGATTAAACATGTCAAAAATCTAATAGAGAAACGGAGAATGTTCATATCACATATGATTGTTTTGATTTCAAATTATGGAAGAAGGTGAATAGTTGGAAGAAATAATGACTGATCAGATAAGAAACAAATAATTTGGATTCCCCTTTATACAGAAGATAAATATTTACCTATTTCACAAGATTTCTTGAATGTCATAGTCATAGTAGAAAATAAGTTATTTGAGGAATAATTGGTTAAACCAAAAACATAAATGAGAATTAATACAATGTCCAATTTTCCACTTTGTGAAGGATAAGATAGTATGAAACCACTTTTGGTAAAGAAAGAATATTCTTATTGTATCATAATGGAACCCTTAGTGATCAAAGGTGAAGATTATCCTCACACTCCCTTTTTGTATTTGACTATATAAAAATACTGCATAGGATTTGAATCTAAATTTTTAAAGCTTATACAATTTGGATATCATAATCATTCCAAGGTCAAAATTTTAAAACTTGTGAAATTAAAACAAAATGAATGGTACCCAATATTCTTTACAAGAGAAACAAAAAATTTCAAGGTAGAAAAGATCAATGAAGATGATGACAATGATTCATTAAACTATGAGTTTGTCTTTGTCATAAAAAAAAAAATAGAATTTAATAGCAACACTTTGTTAATTTCAAAATATAATCATATTGTGGTTCTGGCTCAAAAACATATATGTGACACACTTCTCTCTAATTTAGATATCATATGTAGCACATATACATTTGAAGTCACCCAAAAAGACATTAAAAAAGTTAAATTTTGCTTAGAAATTCTCATAAAAGACTATAAATTTCATAATGATTTCATGTCAAAATAGAAAAATATTATTGATTTTTTCTTTCCTGACCATCCTTGTGTGAATGGTAATTGTAAGTTACGCTTCCCACCTACTTACTTAGACACTATTGTTTAATGTGTTTTAACCTCATAAGTCAAATAATTTTTTATGAAATGGTAGGTACTTCTCTCAGCCATTGAATGGATTTGCATAGTCTTCTCATTTTCCTTTGCACCTTGTAAATATTAATGTTTTCCCTATTTTATCTTGTTTCCTTTTTTTACATCTTGATTTCTCACTAGTCAAATTCACTTGGTTATCCATGTATTTTTATGGTTGTTAATTTTAATTGATTATTATTAACTAAGCTCTAAGTCATATGCTATTATGAGACAATTGTATGTTGCTTTAATTACATGATTACATTCTTATGAATTATTTGTATTGTATATTCTTTACATTGTGATCATGTTGATTTGTTATTATAAAAATATTTTATTATATATATCAAAATGTTATAGACTAAATACCTTTTTGTTGTGAGTTTGATGCAAGAGAGATTCATCCCTTAGAGCATGATGGAAGGACAACATCATAGAAGAAAATTTTGTAGATGGAGCTATTGGTAAATGTTAGAGGAATAGTTAGAACCCATACACACACCATGTTAGATAACACTTATAATATGCATTGTTTGAGTTGTCAATTTTAGTATGTTTTGATGTTGTCTATATTTAGATCATTCATTATGGATTAGCCTAGTTTAATGTTTATGTGGAATTGATCTTGTGTGATTGCATTATGGATATTATACGTAGATTTAGTGTATAATGTTTTAGTATGAATATGTCATGTTATTTAATTCATGATTGTTAATCCTTATGACAATGTAAATTTGCATGAATAGTATTTAGTGACAACCACATATAGACTAACCATCATGTGTTAGTAATGTTTCAGAGCATTAACTAGTTATATTTATGATATGGATAAATACCATTATGTGGATTAACACCTTAAAATATATATAGATAACAAAAGGCATAATATAGCCTATATAATGTAGTAATAAACAATGATTACATTGTTATAATACTATTATGTTTGATATAATAGTTTTTTGATTTACCATTTCTATTAAAATAATATCATTGAATTTATATTAGGAACATAATTATTAAGTTCATGATATTGTGTATTTTTACTAGGTTATTAAAAATATTTCATATCCTAAGACTAACCTATGAACTAAACCTAAACATTATTCGAAATGCATAGTCAATAGTGTTAATTTGAAGTTAATGTTAAATGAGTTAACCATTATTATAAAGTTAGAAAATATAAATAGGAAAGGTGAAAAATAAAAACATAGAAAGTAAAAATAATGTCAAGCTTTAAATAAAAGGGTGAGATTTAAAGAAAAGGCAATATATATGTAATGGAAAGAAAGGAAGATGTGTGGCATAAGAAAAGATTAAGAGGTGAATTAGAGAAGAACATAGTGAAGTAACATAAAGAGGAGAGGAGACAGTGAGAAGGGGATAAGAGAGACTAGAGCAAAAGGGAGGAAGATTCTCTGGATCATAAGATTTCAATTTGGGATTTTTTATAATGTAGGTGCTATCGTTTAAATTTTGTGAAATATAGAAAAAATATATGTAGGATTGACTTAAATGTGTTTATGTCTTTTTTACCATTTAATTTCATTTATCATTAAAATACCTATCAAATGACTGTGTATATTTCTTTCATAACACCATGAGATTTTTATGGACTATGTATATTAAACCAAAGCATTATATATAGACTGTATAAGTAATTAATTCACAAAACTATGAGATTATTCAAGTATAGACTATGTTTATGATGTTATAGAGAAATATGTGTAGACATATGCTATTTAAAATATTAGAAACATATAAATTATCTATGTAGTTAGATGATGGAATGGATTTATATGATAATCTATATATTGTTTGTTGAAGTGCACCTAGAATTTTGAGATGTATTTACATTTATTATGTAATTTTGTTATATAAATGTATGAATTATGTGTAAATTGTTATTCAAAACATGAAAATATATAAATATATGGATTTTTCATATAATTATTATTCAAAACTATGAGGATAAATATGAATAGACAATGTGTTAATTTGATACCTCAAATTGAGATAACACACATATATAAATTGTGTGTGATTTTTTATTCAAATAGTGAGAATATAAATACAAATTGTGTTTATGTTTGTCATTTAAAAATAGTAAGAGATATATGTATGTGTCATGTATACATGATAAATTTAATGTTTGAAGTTATATTGAGGAATAAACAGGGTCTATATATAATTTTGTCTATTATTTTCTATGAGGTTCATCTCATGATAATAAATACATATTTGGGAACTACATGTATATATTTATAAGATGATATTGATTATAAGTCTTATAATTTATAATAACTCTTTGCAGTAAAATGTGACTATTATAATATATTTACATATTCCCTTAGCAAAATATAGTGTCAAATTGGGAATTACAATAATTGGATATTCTCATACACATATATACAGGTCTCTGGCTTGTATATTTCTTATGTGAAAAGAGTCTTAGTTGTAAATTTATATTAAGAAACCTATAGAATATTTGAAATCATAAAAAATTTACTATAAATATGTGTTGGCATTAAATTGAAGCATATTAGGATCTTACATATGTATTATTTAGATAATAGGACTTGTAGTTATTTGGGTTAAGTAATTGCTTTTACACTTAATATATATTAAACTAAGCATATGAAGATTAAATAATTGTATAAAATAGTGAGTGCTTGATTTCTATTTGAATTAAGAAGATAAGAATATGGATATAGATAGCCTATTGACTAAATTACCTAGTTTATTAACAATACGTGAATATTAATATATTATGATGGTTCATGAATGTATTTGTGAATAGGAAAGTTATAATGGTTAAAGTTATTGATTAGAAATATAAAAAAATGTTGACATTTATATAAAATAATTTATGTATGTTCTAAGTACTTAAATATGGTATATTTTATGAATATATTTAGTATGTACAAGTGCTCCTATATATGAAAAATATCAATATAAGGACTTAGGTACTCATATGCATATATAGAATATATAGGTGTGATTATATATATAGTTTTATTAACTATTAGAAATAAGTCATAAGATCTTGAAGGTTAGGAAACTATAACTACGTAAATACAATCTCCTAAAAATATAACAAGTTTAAATAAATGATTATGTTTTCATGAGAATTATGACTTTATTTATCATGACTGGTTATTTGTAATTTAGTAGTTATACATATAAATAATGGACTAAGATATTATTTTTCTTCATAATATGTATTATATTTGAATATACTTATGAAACTTATGAATTTACAGTCTAAATATATGATATACCCAGTTAGTATAAAATGCTCTTGTTGTGTTTATTATTTATGTGATAAATAACATAGTGGATATTTATTCATACATTTGATGGACTAAATATATGCATTTTAATTATTCCTATGTTTATCATGTAATATAAATTAATCTATATGATTCTTTTTGTTATATTTATATTAACCAAATATCACATTCTTGGTAATAACAAAGTAGTGAGACAGACTTTACTAGCTTACTAGCATAACCAATTCTAGATTAAGGTAATCTGATCAAGTGGAGTGTATGAATTTGACTGATCCCAAAGATCCATAACTATTTGAAAACTTTGGCCAATGTAATTTTTAGTTACACATTTTCATTTCATATGTATTATTTACATGTTTGTGTAATATCATGTTATAATGCATTTTTTTATGGTACACATCATGTATTAGAAATATTATAGCACAGAGGTACTAGCGTGCGTCTTTGTACTCTCGCAATATCAATATCTACTCATCTATGAAGTGAGGGCCATTACATGATGGGGGATTATGTGAGGGATCAATGGTCTATGGTTGATCTGAAAAACCCCACAATGGTATTTATTTGGAGACTACACTTGATATTACCATATATACTGAAGTTTAGGAACTCATGCTCCATGAAACCTTATATCTTTTATCTTGTATATATATATATATATATATATATATATATATATATATATTTCTATATAATGAGTAATTAATTACATTATTCCTCAAAAAAATGTAATTAATTACTCATTATATAATAGTTGTTATACTAACCATGGATAGAAATCTATAATTACTTTCTATATTTAGTTATGCTTTGTTTCATATTGATAGTGATTAGTAATTGGAAGATCTTAAATATTTTTAGATAACATACATAGTGTGTTATTATTGGGCCATTAATTATATTCTTGTGTTGAAATCTAATGAAAGAATACATTGATTAAATTTTAAAAAAAATTATGTTATTATAGGTAGATCTTATTGGGGATCTTACATGTGGTATCAGATTTACGGATCAAACTCTATGACTTAATGAGTCCACTAAAATTTGTGTATCCTTGTCTTTAAAAAAAGGAGAATGGTGCAAGATAGAGTATTTATATTGGATGCTTCTAATGTCAATGATAATAACCCTTAATTTGATCCTAATCAATTTGTTGCTCAACAAGCAAAAAAGTTAGATCAAATTCTTGCAGTGATGAATGAAACTAGGTACTAAATTTCATCCCAAGAATAGGAATTTCATGGACATGAAGAGGAAGTGTACCAAGATGTACCTAAAAATCATCTTATTGAGCATGAAATTCCTTAGGATACAAAAGCATAGGTAGCTATATAATTGGCTAGAGATATGAAAAAGGTGAACCGACGTAAGTTTGATGGATCTATTTTGGGTGATGGATCTAAATCATGGCTGACTAAGATGGAGAAGTATTTATATATTCAAAAATCCTTTAATGTCACTAAGGTATTTTAGGGAGCTTACCAATTAGTTGGTGAAGAAACTATGTGTTAGGCCAAAAATAATTTGGAAATGAATCTTAACTCGACCACCATTACATGGGATCAATTTGTGACATTGTATATACAAAATGTCTTCCATATATATATTTTGATTAGAGGATTACAAATTTATAGAATCTAAATAAAGGAGACTTATCAGTGAATGAGTAATGGGAGAATTTCACTAAAATTATAAAGTATGTACCTTAGTACTAGGTAAATGAGAGGTTCAAAATTAGGAATTTCATCATAAGATTAAAAATTGAGATTGGTAGAGAGGTGGATGTTCATGGACCATTTACCATGGACTAGGTATTAGAGAAAGTAGTCAAGTAGGAACATAAGTTTATATCTCTTGCTCAAGTTAGGGACAAGTTTCAAATTTTTTTTGGAAGTTATAAACCAACTTTCAAAAAGAATAAGTAGAATCAAAGGGGTGGAGACTCTAAGAGTTAGTTCAAAAATTAGAATGCTAGATTCAAAAATGGTTTAGGTAAATTTTTATTGTTTCAACCCTGTATAGTTTTGGGTGATTTTCACTTAGGAACTAGTTTGGCTCTTGGCCAACCTAGCTCATGACCTAGTGAATAATTGTTCAAAATTGTGCTAGTTCAACTAGGTTGACCTTGTAAATCAATATTTTTAGAAGGGTTTAGTGTTAAATCCACATATATATACAATATAATTTCATCATTGTTTTATATATGAAATCAGGAGTTATTATTCACTCATGATTATTTACAATCTACTCTTCCACTATTCTACTTGAGGAGTCTTAGCTTAGGGTTTATTCATAGAAAATCTAGTCTTGTGGATAAGTCTTAGATTCTTTGGCCTTTCTTAGTAATACTTATAAACCATAAAAACCTCTTATTAATACTCTTTCCAAAAGGAGAGATTGAGCCTCGATGGGTTCATCATTCAGGTAAGTATTATCTAACTTTGCTCCTCTCTTTACTGGATAAAAGTAGCATACGTATTGGATTTGAATAATACTACTATTAATATTACATGTATTAGGGTATTGATCATATATAGCTTAATTGAGAATATCCTATGCATGTTTTGATTATTTACTAACCCCTCATGTTGTGCCATAAAATTTGGTGAGAACTAGATTAGATTTCCTTTACTTGTTATTCATTTAGATGAAATATCAAAACACATGACTCCCTTAGGGTTATTAAGTGATTGTGCTTGACTAGAGGCTTTGAAACTCTCCATATCATGGTGTATTATGGTAATATATCCCATAATTATGCCTATTATATTCCCATATTGGTCATGTTCTCACTTAAAAACTATGCCCCTAATCAAAAGTGTATGGTATAATCTTTCTCTGAGTTAGGACTGATATATAGACATGATACATTTTTTATTACGTACATTCTTGTGAGCTTGATGTGTATATAACCCTTGAAGGTTTTCATTTCACTTATTTAATTATTTTATCATTTTTATTATCATATATTTGTGATTTTGGGTCTCCTATATTGACACAGTACTAACTTCAATGTGTAGGTTTAACACATAATCACATCTATATGACTATGTTTTATCTGTGTATGTAATTCTTTAGGTACATGATACTAAGTTAACCTAGTCAACATAGTACAGGTATTTAGACATTTAAACATCTATTCTAGGCTACTAGGTCAACTTAGTCAACCCTATACATTTTTAGGCTATCAACAACAAGTTTCTACAAAGATAGGTCGGCCCAGTTGACACAATTAGTAGGATTTGCAAGTATTAATCAAGGTTATTTAACAAAAATATTATTTTCCTTTGCATCCTCAAACTAACCAAGGTTCCCTTCTATCCTTCTTTATCATTCTATCATTTTTTATGGTTCTATTTTTTTAGAGTTATTAGTCTTTAAAACTGCCCCTGTATAGTCAACTAGGTCAACCATGTCAACATAGTTCTATATTATATCTATAAAGCTAGGTTGACACTATTGACGTAGTTCATTTTTATAATTTTGATTATACAATATATAGGAAACATTTTTTACCCTTTTCTATATTATCTACATACATTATCAACCACAAAGACATTATACTATGTTTTAAATTTAGAATTAACCGTTATATGCTAGTAATTAGCTCACACTTTAATTTTTTATTTTTTGCATGCTTAGAATAGATCAAATAGTCTAATAATGTGATTTTTAAATATACCATTTAGTTACACTATTTTATACTTTATGCACACACTACCAAATCATAGAATCTCAAAAATTATTTTAATAATTGTCTACCCAAGGCCTACCTACTTGTATTTCATCACCAAGGTGGAAGCTGACTTGGTTTTTTGGAAAAGTATAAACATGTTATTAATGGTATATTTTGGCTAAGCTCTTGATACCCTTATCATTTTAGTTTTTTAAGTGAGGGGGTAGGCCCCAATACCAAGATGGTACCATTGTTAATACAAATCCCTTTCATCCTAAATGCCATGAAACCATCCTTAGATTGATTTCTAGTTCCTTGTTTATATCCAACTTCATATCACATCTAAAATCATATTATAATAATATAATAACATTCAAGTTGACCACATAGTTATCTTTTACTGTCCAAGTTAACTACTTACTCTTTGCTCAATTTTATGTTGTATTTCAAAAACTTACTTTAGCTGGTATTGATGTGAGGTTTTGTGTTATGTGTCTCAATTGGATCAACCTCATTGATCCAATTGATTGTTTTTTTCATTCATTTCTTTCTTTCCTAAATTACCTTCAAAATTATTCTTGTTTAAGTACATAGTCATTCCTATCAACACAATCTCTTATAGACTATCTATTTTCCCCCTACTTATTGTACTAGATTGACCTTGTCAACTCTATATAATTTTTATCTCCTATTTTCTATAATAGGTTAACCCTTTTGACACTATATACTTTTTAGACCCTATTTTCTCTACTAGGGCAACCTAGTTGACTCTGTAATTTTTTTTGCCTTCCCTTTTTTTCATTCTTATCATTTTCTTTAATTTTCTCCAAATCATCATGAATTATCCTATCATAATCTTCTTAGATAGTTTTAATCTATTAAGATACTATATGGGGTGTTCATTTCTCCATCTCTTTATCTCCTAAGAGAACCATCACTCTTGAGGAACCTCTTCCTCTCCTTCATCCATGACCTATAACATGGTACAAATCACACCTCAAGATGAAGTTGATGGATCTAATCATTTTTATACCTACCAATATGCTTCTCATATTCAAAATTTTCAAACTAATGTGGTAGTGATTGATACAAGTTTAATCTATAATCCCACTAATAATCCATCTTTTAATAACCCTCCTCCTAATACCAATTTAGGGATTACTACTAACAACATCAACCAACCTACTAATATAACTCAACTTCTTGCCCAAGTTATTTAGTAAATGAACATCATGAAAAACTCTAACATCAACCAAAATATGAAACTCTAACATCATTTTATTAATATGGATAATCGACCTCAGGCTATCCATCCTCAAGATAATCCCAATTACATTCCTTCACCTCTTATAGATGCCTCAAGCAATGTTATTCCTCAACTAATTATGAATAACAAGATGCTTCAAACCATTCAAAATGAGCCTTTATCTCCCTTAATGATGTCCATTAATATTTGTAACATATCTGTAACTATCAAATATGGGGGGACTAAATCCCCTGCCTTCTTTCTCTAATCCTTTAGCAACCTTTACAAATAATGGATCCAAACTAATACCTTCACCAAAACTAAACTCTTATTCAAAACCTTCATTGGTGATGTATTATAATGGTACAACCAATTACCCTAAGATTCCATTTGGTAGATTGAAGATTTGATCAATCCTTTAGCTAAAGAGTTTCAACACAATGATCTTCCCAAAAATTATACTAGACACTTCATCAATGCTAAGTAATCTCCCACTAAATGAGCTCATGCATTTATCAAAATATGGAAATCATTAGACTATAAAGTTGAGCATAACATGACTGATGATAAATTATTCAAACTCTTTATCACTACTTTGTCTCCTCTAGAATATAAGGTTTGAACCTTTGCTCCTCAAATAATTAATGAAGCTCTGATTAATCTAAATGTTAAGACTTTCTCATGAAGAAATTCAAACCTAATCCTAAATTCCTAAAAGAATATTTTCAAACATATACCAATGCTATCACTATTAATTCTCTGTAAACCCAACTTGGAGTTACCAAAGCTAACATCCCTTCATATTTTCACCCACCACTTTTTATGTATCAAATGAAATAACTATTATCACCCTCTAAACCTTTCACTTATCCTAGCAATCCTCCTAAATGGTTAAAACCTAATAATTTATTTTGGTTCCATGCCAACATTGGTCATTCCCATGAATCTTGTAAATTTTTTATCTCCTATATGCTTGGTGACTCATTTAATCATGAATACATGATCAACTTTTGTCATCAAGAGTACACCATAGCTTCTAAAAAATGATAAATTTCTAAAGATTCTACCTTAAATAAGAAAAAAAATTCCAATATTCAACCAAATACCAAGGATGTTTGTGCCATTGATGTTGACTATAATAAATATTATAGTAATTCCCAATATGCTAACACTTCCAAGATTAATTATCATCACAAGCTGACTCATAAAGATCTTGTTACCAAACCTAAGAAACCACCATTAGAATAACAAATTCTCAAGTATACTACCACTACTAATCTACCTTTGAAAACTCATGAGGAAGCACTTCCTCTTTCTGAACCTCCAACTATATCTATTCCTTCAAAATATACTTTACCTCTTAAACCTTATGTTATTTATTCTTCTAAATATCATTGGAACTTTATTGAAGAACTTAATTCTATGCCTTGTAATATTCCACTCATAGAGTTGGTTCGTAATTCACCCTATCATCATAAGTTCATTATGTAACAACTCCAAGAAATTGAATATCCATCCTCAATAGACGAAGAATCACATTCTATTGACACTCAACCTACCAAAATAAATACCATTGAAACCATTTATCCTTCCAAGCCTTCTATTGAATTTCTTGAAGAGGACATGATTAATGACTGAATTTATTTCATGTTGATGATCTACCACTTTTTATTAAAATATACAGTAATACTACCCTTATCCACAAAATTCTAGTTGATGAAGGTTTTGGTATTAATGTTACATCTTTGTGCCTTATCTAATAACTTGGTTATAACAAGGATCATCTAAAGCAAACTTGTCTTACTTGTCATGGTTTTGATAAGACAAATGAAACACCACTAGGTTACATTTGTATTCCATTAACCAGTGGACCTAAGACCATTCAAACTAAGATTATTTTCCTTGACTTACCCTTATCTTTTAATGTACTCCTTGGTCATCCATGGAATAATGGAATGAGGGCTATTACTTCTTTTGATAGCCAATGCATTAAATTCTTACATAGTGGCAAATGGTATAAGCATGAGGATAATCCCAACCCATGGATTATTTAAATTCCTAATACCAAATCTCAATATCATATTCATATCAATCCTAAGATAAATAGTGCTCCTTTACCCACGTTTATAAATAATAGTCCTGATTTACAAGTCACTCTTGTAGATTCTAATGCCAATGAACCTAATGATTTGCAACATACTTGCAATACTACCAAGTTACCTTCATATATTTCATAGTGTCTTCCTTCTTTATAACATTGGGACCATAATATTCCTCTTATTGATGAGATTATTGACTCTCCCCCTCCATGCAATGCTTATGAACCTTATTTACCTAAACATTCCTTCACTTTCAATGATTTTGGAGTGGCCAAATTATTTCAATATCCTTTCATCATGTCTTTATGCACATTTAGTAATATTGGGATTTCAACTTCTAAAACTCCCCATGACTCTCAATTGTCTATAATTTCTCCAACATATGATGATAATTACATAATGACCCAAGATCAATCTCAAGATTTAGATGTCTAGCATTATCATAAAACCTTATCTCAAATGCATGCCTTTAATTGAGATGTTCATACCATTTCTATAGATCATGAATTAGATCCCATAAGTTATATACCTCATACCAATTATACACTTATTGATACTCCTTGGGTGGTAAAACAAATTATACCTTATAAATATTTGGCAATTCTTATATTTCCTTTACCACCTTTGGATTCACTCATTACCTCTCATCCTTCTCCCTTCTGATCTATCTTCCTCTCTTCCTCCTGAGATACACTCGATGCCAAGGAAATTGATGTTCATTAGATAAATTTTGAGTATGATTTCCATGGTAATATTATTATAGATCTCAAAGTATATGTTGACTATTATGTTCCTCTTCCCACTTGACCTAATGATGAAGCTATTCTTGAAATACTTCATATTTGAGAATCTCAGCTTCCTCAACAACATAATAAACTTGGAAATTTTAAAACCAAAACCCCTTGTCTCAAAAGCTTCATTACTAGTAATGTTCCCAAATCTAATTCAATTATTTCTTTACCTAATGCACCATATCACTTTCAAGATGGCAATGTCATTCTTATTGAAAAAACCACTCACATTGAATATGGTACTTCATCTTATCCTTGACTAATTATAGATTCTCATGAACTCTCACCTATCGAAAATGACAAATTTAGCTTGTCATTTAATAAATATCATGAGATCTTTGTTTGGTCTTATAAGGACATACCTAGTATTGACCTTAGCATTGTGGTGTATAACATCACCATAATTTAATAGTTTTGGGAATATTAGTGTATTATTCCTAATTTAGTTAAAGGGTCTAAGTAGTAAAATTAGTAAATAAATATGGAATAATTAAGATACTACTTTATGTAATTTGACTATAATTTTAAATATTTATAAAAATAGTAATAAGGGAGAGAAAATAAGACTTAGTTAGAAACTAACTAAAATGGCTATTATAGGGTTTGGAATACACTATGAAAGACTGAGATAGTGTTGTAAATCAAGATCTAGAGTTTTTTTAATGATTGGATAGGAGCACTGAAATAAGACACTACTGGCACTAGTGTTATAGTCCACCTCTATCGCTACTATCTAGGAGACCTGATATTTCTGGGTTTTGTTCACCATGTCAATGTGACCTTGCTTATGAAGTTTCAACTATTTGATGTCTATGGAACTTGATATAGAGAATATTTTGTCTTTAAACCCTAGATTCTTTTATACTTTGACCAATTTTGAGAAATGGGGGTACTATGTGTAATATTTACTAAACATGTATTCATGCCCCTTGTGTGGTCATGCTACCTACATACTAATACTCCAAAGAGGGATCGAGCCATATGTAGTTCTCCCACTAGATGTGCTTTGTGCAATAGTGTGTTTAAAGATACAAAATGCTAAACTAGATGTGCGTAAGGTGGTTAGTGAATGGTTTAAGGATTTGGAAAAAAAATTAAGTGTATTGGCTAGATGTATGGAGAGAATAGGGAAGATTATATAAGTAGTCTTGCTTGTATTCTTGTTTGATTAGTGATAATTTCTAACCCTTTCTAAATGATATTTGAATGGGATTTTATAAGGATCTATTGGTCATGGGTTGAATTTTCTCACATTAGGCTGACAAGGAGAAGGATGGGGAATTAGAAATAAATAGCCATTGAGGCAAAAAATACACTTGGATAGGAGCACCACAAGTAAACAATAGAGGCACGAGTAGCATAGTTCAAGTTGGGTGTTATTATCCTTAGTTGACAGGACCTAAGGGGATGGATTTATCATGGAAAAAGTAGTCTAGATGAGATGGGATCAGGTCTAGAAGGCTGTAAATGATTAGGATTCAGTGAAAAGATACCTATAAGGGTCATGAAAGCAAGCACAAGAGACCTATGGGTTGGGTACCATTAGCCCCACTAAAGTTACCAATTTTCACATTTTATATGACTACATTTTCCCCCACTTTATTCTACTGATGTATCAAATAAAGATACTAGGATAAAAGAAAAATAAAAAGTGTACCTAAACTTACATGTAAGAGTAAATCCTATGAAGTTGTATGATACTAGGTGTGCATAGAGATATCGTGTTATGAAGTGCATATTTAAAACACGAAATAGAGAGTAGATCAATTATTATTAGATATGCTATATCTAAAATAAGAATGTATAAAATATATGTAAGAGAGATATGAAGAGAAAGGAATGAATACACCTCACTAGGTATGTAAATAAATACAATACATATTGTGATGTTGAGTGACGTTATATTTGTACTATACCAAGAATTATATCTTGAATGGAGCTAAGTGTTTGATTCCTTAGAAGTGTCTCAAAAATTCAAATGTTATCCATTTGGATCCATCATTTCCAACTAAGTAAAGCTAGGTGGTCATGCATGTGTTAATCAATGTTTGGACTATGTGTCCAATCCCTCTGATTAGGTGGCTCAAGAATATAAAGGCTAGCTAGTCCTTTAGCTCCATCATTGCCCCATGAAGTGAAGCTATGAATTGATACTAGTATGGATGTGTGTCATATAGGATGTCTCCTAAGTCACATGAATGTACTATTATCTAACAATGTTGACATGCATTTAAAAAATCATGCTAAAAACTAAGCCACTCTTGGCCACTCTGAAAGACGGAGATTAGGCTTGTATGAAAGCCACTCTCAAACTGGTGCACTAGGCTTGTATGAAAGCCATTTCAAAATGTGAAGGTTAGGTTTATATTAAATACACTTTAAAATGATGAAAACCACCTACATATGAAATAAGGCATGAAACTACTAAGAATACATATGTAATACTAAACTTGGAAAGAAAGAAAAAACAAATATGCCATGTACATTGTCCCCAATCACTAGTGTCTGAAACATGGATTTTAATCTAGAAGTTATACCAACTATCATATATAAAATTGGAATCAAGATCCGTCATGATGCATATTATGCCCCCTATATCTAGATTCTCTGATAAAAAGTATACTGAAAACTACTAATTTTGAAATAGTTTGACTGTGCAAAACTATAGCTAAACCTACTTTTTTACATGCTTTTGGAAAGTCTAGTTTTTCTACTATTTAGATGGAAGGACCAAAAATGGATAGTAGTGGTAATAATATTATAGTATAATCTCAAAATTATTATCCTATGACAAATTTGGTAACTATTCTAACCTTTTCACTATTTTCCTAGTCTATTTTGTCCATTTTTATGTTCTAGGTGTTTTAAAAGCTAATTTTTTTACTGTTAAGATCTATAATCTCTATGATAAAACCTATTTTTATTTCCTCCTCTTATGAGGGTATGAATGAATACCTAAAAATGACTTCCCTAAAAAATTATCCATGCAAGTGTGTTATGTTGCAAAGATACAATGATATAACAATGATAATTGACAAGATATCTCAGGATATAACTTGGTTTGTAATGAGAAATTGTTAGATCAATAAGGGTACACATAAATAGATATAAAAATGTAATAATATGTGTAATGTAATATATTGGAACTATAATTTTGGTTAGTTTTTAGTTTTTAGTTTGTCAAGGAGGGATGGAGCATGATGTCCATCATGGCATCTAGGAAAATAAGAATAATGCATGATGTGTATCATGAAATTACAAATAATTGAGAAGCAAACAAGCAAAAAAGCATATAAGAGTGGCCAAGGGGAAAAATAAATAAGAGACATGGGAACATGTCACTCAAACTAGAGATTAATCATACAAGGCATGTTGAAATGCCACATACACATATAATAAAATAATCAAGGTTGGAGTGAAAGCCAAAATCACCTAAAAGATTATAGGCAAAGGACATTGGAAAATTTCCTAAGGCACACATAATAAATAAAAGAAAAGTACATTGGTAAATGTTCTAAGGCACATACAAGAGACAAAACTAAAATTGAGAAATGTAATCACATCTAGCTAGACTAAGTAAGAGAAGAAAGCATGTAATAAATGAAAATATCATTGCATCTAACTAATCAAAGTAAGAAGTGAATGTATGCAAGACATGTTAGTACAAGACTAGGTATATGCTAAGAAATATACAAATGATAAATATTATTTAGTGTTGATAGATTATCTATGTAAATTAGTAAGTAATGTACATCAACATGATAACTAAAGTGTGTGGTGTAGGAATGACATAACCGGGATGGTGTGAGAATGACATAACCTGGATGGTGTAGTCATGTAGAAGATGCCTCCATCATAATATATATTGATATGTGTCTTGAATGTATGAATTAGGATGCCACCTCAAGGGTAGAGTGAAACAATAAAGGATCTAGATGTCACTACACATAATCAATGAAGATAAAGTGAAGCATGGTAATGTAGATAACTTAACACATAATATCATAGAATGGTAAATGTAAGTCTAGCATGATATTATAAATGCAAATCATGGATGATTCATACAATATAAATATTTTTTGGTGTTTTTTTAAATTATTTGTATGTTTTTATATTTTGAAATATTTGAATGTTTTTGGATTTTTGATATTTTTAATTGTTTTTGAATTTTTGAGAATTGAGATATGTACATTCAATCATTAAGAGAATATGTATAAGAGATTGAAGAGAAGCTATGTACAAGTAAGTTGGGAAGGGATGATACTAATTGATGAGTCTCATGAGAGAATCCCTATCATGGTGTCCAATATCAAGGAAAGGTATCGTGCATGATCATGAAGCATGATGGAAGGGATGATATTATGGATCTAAAAGCTATATATGCTATAAAATCTCTGAAGTAGAAATTGAGAGTTGGGTCCCCCTATAAATATGAGAAGTGGATATAACTATAGGGATCTGAGGGAGCCATTTGGTAGTAAGAGAAGCTATCTAAACATGTGATCTATGACTAGATGTGTGAGATCTCAATGATACTACCCTAGGTGTGAACACTATAGTTAAGAACTATCTAGAATCCTAAAGCTATGCAGGTGTATGAAATCTATGCTAGTGATAGATGCCTCAACTTTGTTTGAATTAGAATTAGAGGAGAAACTATAACTAGTGGCAAAACTAAAATTAGTGGCAAAACTAAAATATGTGACTGCAAAATAGTATATGGCTCTAAAGTGGGAGTGGTAACTCATGAAATTCTACAAATTATAACAACTTGATTAGTATGTATGAATTTCATGCATCTATGAATTGTAGAAGGTATTTCTCAAAGTTTTTGAATTCATGTTCAACAAAGTAACATATCAAAAAATCCTACATTAAGAACTATAGTAAATGGTGTGGCCAGGTGTGTTGGACCAACCTATAGAGGAAGTACAATCTCACCTAATGAACTCTATATGTTCCCACTAAATCTACTAATAATTATGTCTATTAGGGTAATATCCTAATCTAAATATCATAAATGCTACAATAATGTCATATTTCACATGTTCACACTAGATCCATTATCTATGATAACACTATGAATAGGATGATTTTGAATATAAGCTCTGATAAAGAGTGCATGATAATCTGAATCATCCTCAATGATCTCATTCTTTTAGAAGGATATGGAAGGTCTAGTTAGAACTCTATAACTATATACACCAATCATGTTTCTCAAAGGATGTGTCTCAAATGAATATGCCTTGTATGTATCTCATGGTGGATGTGCATGATATGTATATTGAATCCTTGATGTGTCCCCTATCTCTTATTTATAATGCTATACAAAAATATCTAAGAAAATTTTAAAATATTTATCATGTGCTTTCTTTGATTGAGGAGGCTCAACTAAAGTGCCAATATAAATATGATTGCCATATATCAAATCATATATCTCATGTTTCAAATTGATGCATCTATTTGTTGTATGGTATGGTATCCTATGAAAATCATAAAATGCATGATGATCATATCTCCATGGAAGAGGATTTTTTGGGTTAACTTCCCAAATAGGAGGGAGAGATATGATGTTACATTCCAATAGATACTATAAAATTCTACCTAGAGAAAATGGTAGGTTGGTAAAGGTTCTCCGAGGAGGTGTTGATAAAACCACACATTGAGGGGGATCAAAAGCTATATTAACTACCGGTTGATTCTGAATCTTGTTATCATTGACCCTAAATTTGTATGGGACTTTATTGTTACTCATGTTTATTATTTTTTATGTGATCATGTACTTGAGTTTACCCATTAAAATTAACTTGACTTATCTTTCCTTTAGTGTGTGACACAATTCAATGAAGGAAGAGAATCTTTTGAACATAGTTGATTCATGCAAAGCTAATAGAAGTCTCTGTTTGAAGAGATCGTGTAACTTTTCATTAGCCATGGGGAAAGTCATCTTATCCAAAATAGTATTATATAGAATAACATAATCTATGTGATGCTCATTTTATCTTTGTTTCTATTGTACAACTTGGGCATATGAAACCTTTTCACTAGTGGTAATGCTAAAATGAGCTTCAAACATGTTATCTAAAGGATTGAATTTGTCAACTAACTGATTTAGTAAACTATAAAACCTTTATAAATAATAATCCTTTAGGAGCCATAGAAATATCTTGATAATTAGATAGTCATTTGGTATATATTCCAATCATGATACATGAAAATATCTCAAATATTTCTCTATATCACCCTTTCCATCATATAGATTAAGCTTGGATTAAACAAAACCTTATGGTAATGGTACAGAAGCAATGTGACGTGTCAATGGTGTATAAAATAGAGAAAAATAATCCAAATCCTACATAGGTATATAGGCACCTTGTTCAATGTGTATCACCTTGGATTGAAGAGATCTTATCTTTTACAAAAGGGCTACCACATCAAGAGATAAAGATGTACTAGTTGTAGCTAGTGGCATAAAGGTAGGTTGGATTACTATAGGGAGTTATTGAGACATAGTTGCCCTTGTAGTGTCATTTAAAATTGGTTGCTCTGAAGGAATGGAATAATCAACTTGTTTAGCCTTTTTATTTCCATGATAGATTGTAAAATAAGAGTAAGATCTCAGGGTTGGTCCTTGAATTTTTTTCAAAAACTTTGTAGGATCAAATCTTTATTGAGGATAACCTCACTATTAATAATTGGTGGAAGTTGATAAATATTATAATGTGGTATATCATGAACATCAGTGTTTGTCTCATCATTATTATTATTCTCATACTGATCATCATTAAAATTATCCTCATTGAAATTGGTGTAATCTAGATGTGTAGTATCTATAATAACAGTTTGATCTAGTTATTTATCCATGGTATATGGTTAAGTTGAAATAGTCTAGGTGAATTCATGAGGGTTACCACTAAGTCTTGAACTTCATCTTGAAGGAAGAGATACAAGGAGATTAGGTGGCATAAGGAAAATAACTTGGATAATAGTAGAAAATATTAAATTGATATAATCTAAACAAGGAACTAGAATATGCATAAAAAGGATACAAATCTCACAAACATGTAAGGTGATACCTCAAGAAGAATTGGGATCTTATTATATGCAAATAGGGTTTGAAATATGATTATTTTGAAAATTACTATGAATTTTAGATATTTAATGTGAATTTTTGAGTTAGGTATGCAAGTAAAAATAAATTAAAAATTAAAAAAATATTGAAAAATTTGTGATTTAACAGGACCTAAGATGTGTAACTAGGGTTTTGAAAATTAATTATTTTTAAATTTAATATTTAAATTTGAAATTTGAGGTTAATTTTTTATTTTAATATGGTAGTAAAAAATTAGAAAATTACTAGGAAAATATCAGGACCTAGTATGGACAACTAGGGTTTGAAATAAAATTATTTAAAATTAATATGAAATTTCAAAATTTAATTATATTTTTTTATTTTATTATGTAGGTAAAAAATTAAAATAAATATAATAAAAATTAGTAGGAAATTTACCCTAGGGTTTCTAGTGTTTTTATGCACAAACGAAGTAAGTCTAGTTCACCAAATCATTTAACAGTTTTGGGAATATTGGTGTATTATTCCTAATTTAGTTAAAGGGTTTGAGTAGTAAAATAAGTAAATAAATATGTGATAATTAAGATATTAATTTGTGTAATTTGATTGTAATTTTAAATCTTTTTAAAAATATTAATAAGGGAGAGAAAATAAGACTTAGATGGAAATTGATTGAAATGACTATTGTAGGGTTTGGAATTTACTATACGATACTAAGACACTGTCAAAAATTAGGATATGGAGTTTGTTTTATGATTGGAAAGGAGAATCAAAACAAGAAATTATTGGAACTATTGTTTTAGTCCACCTCTATCATTTTTTTCTAGGAGACCTAAACTTTTTGGTTTTTTTTGCTATGTTTACATGACCCTGCTTGTGAAGTTTTGATTGTTGGATGTCCATGGAACTCGCTATAGAGAAGATTGTGTCTTCAAACCCTAGATTAATGTGTACTTTAACAAATTTTTAGAAATATGGGGGTTAGTGTTTAAGATTTAATGAACATGTATCCATGCCCCTTTTTTGGGCACACTACCTATATACCAATACTCTAAAGAGGGATCAATCCATATATATTACCCGCACTTTATGTGCTTTGTGCAATAGTGTGTATGAAGATGAAGAATTATAAGCTAGATGTGCTTGAGGTGGCTAGGGAAAGTTTTAAGGATTTTGATAAGCTTGTATGTGTATTAGCTAGCTATATGTAGAGAATAAGGAAGATTGATTGAGAAGTCTTGCTTGTATTCTTGCTTGCTTAGTGATAATTTCCAACCCTTTCCAAATTATTTTTGAATGGATTTTTATACGGATGTGTTGGTCATGGGTTGAATGTGATTGCATTATGATGACAAGGATAAGGATGGGGAACTAGAATAAATTAACCATTGGGGCTAAAAATGCACTTGGACAAGAACATTGAAAGTGGACAATAGTAGTACTAGTACTATAGTCCAAGTTGGGTACTATTATATTTAGCTAAGAAGACCTGGGGTATGTATTTGTCATGGAAAGAGTAATATGGCTGAACTAGGATCAAGTTTTGAAGGTTATGGATGACTGGGAATCAGTGAAAATATGTTTGAGTGTCATGAAAGAAAGCAGGAGGGACCTATGGGTTGGGTGTCATTACCCACACTCAAGCTACCAATATTCACACTTTATATGACTACACATTACTTATCCTAATGTTAAACTTGTGTTTCAAAATCAAAATAAATTTCCACTTGAGGTTTCCACTTTATGTCATAAGGAAATCAAAAAATTACTTGATGTTAAATTTATCAAACTAGTGTATTATTCTGAATGGGTTTTTAACATTTTTACCATTTGGAAAAAGGTCAGTATGGTAATTGACATTTGTATTGATTTCTACAATATTAACCTCACTTGTCTTGAGGATATCTTGCCTTCACCTTCAATATATGCGATCATTGATTCCACTATTGGTTATAAAATGTTAATTTTTATTGATGGCTTCTTGGGTTACATTAAGATTCGCATTGCCATCAAGGACCAACATAATACCACTTTAACCATAGAATGGGGCACCTTTTGCTATGTCAAAATGAACTTCAATCTAAAAATTTTCAGATCCACTTACCAAATATCAATGACACATATCTTCCATGATCTTATCCATAAATTTTTTGAAACTTATGTGGATGACCTCATTCATAAATCCAAAAGTTGTAAGACTAATCTATCATATATTTTTTTCATCTTTGACCATCTTCTTAAATATTGAGTTAGACTCAATCCTTACAAATGTGTCTTTGGTGTCACATCTAGAAAATTATTAGGATTCCTAGTCTCTCTTTGTGGAATCAATGTTGACTTAGCCAAAAGTAGTGTTATCATCAACATGATAATTCCTTGATCCATTCCTAACATTCATACTTAGGAAAACTTGGGGTAATTAGATGATTTGTCTCTAAAATGGCTTATCGTATCCATTCCATCAATTCTCTTCTCAATAAAGGTACTTCCCTAAAATGGATGGACTAATGTAAAAATTAATTTGATAACATGAAAGAGTCATTGCTTCACCCACCTACACTTTTTCATCCTTTCAATTATCTCCCTTTAATATTATATACTTCTTCCACATCCATATTTGATGGGGCAATGCTTTCCCAATAAGACAATATTGGAAGAGAGTATGCCATCTATTACATTAGTCGAGGCCTCATCGACTATGAGATCATCATAATAAAGTTGAGTGTGATTTCCTTGCCATATATTTTTTAATTAAAAAAATTTGACACTACATATTTTACCAGACCAATTATGTCATCATTCATTCTGACCCCCTTCATCACTTTTTATCCAAAGCCTTTCTTCCTAGAGATAGAATTGGCAAATTGATGGTCCTCATAGAATTTTATCTCCACATTATGACTCAAAAAGTTATTAAAAGACAAGTCATATCTGATCAACTTATTGTAGCTCCTATAGCAACTACCAATCACCTTAAATATGGTCTTATAGATGACAATATCCTTTATATTTAAGGTTTTAATCAAGCTATCTCTCTCAAATATTACTTTCATAACTTTTCCATTTATCTTGGGGAAAGTAATCTTGATGAATCATCTATTCCCTCTAATATTAATGACATAAAGTAGTTATCGAGGAGATTCTATAAATTAATGTTGACTTGCATGAGGATACTTGGACCATTTTTTTAATGGTGCTAAATTCCTTCAAGGAGCCAGGGTAGGTTGCCTTCTCATAATTCCTCTTGGAAAAATCATTTGTTTAGATTTTCTCTTCACCTTTGATGTCACCAATAATATGGATGACTATGAAGCTCTAATATTAGGAATGAAAATTTTTCTTGATTTAGACATTCAATATTTTCATGCCTTGGGTGGTTCCTAACTTATTTTCCACCAAGTCAATGGTGATTACCAATTCAAAATAAAAAATCTCATTACTGATCATAAAATTTCAACCACTCCTACTAAGGGTTTCATCTCTTTCAATATTGATCCTATCCCTTGAGATCAAAATTCCATTGTTGATTCCTTAGATTATTTAGCTTCTCTCTCTCATCCACACCAAATTATTTCTAATCCCACCTTTCTTATACAAATACAAAAATATCTATCTTTAACTCAACCACCAGATTTGCTTATTTGCCACATCAAGGTTAATACCATTTGACAAAACCAATGGTATTAAGACATTATTCAATTCTTAGAACATCACACTTATCCTCTTAATTTATATTCTCACAAAAGCATGCATTCATAAACAAGCTTTAAAGTATTCATTTTAACCTAACATCCTTCATTATTGTAATGTTGATGGTACCTTACTCTATTGTTTTGTGCAAGATGAGGTCCTTCCTCTTCTTAAACAATCAAATTGGGGTATTTGTGGTGGCCACTATAGTAGACATGCTAAAACCGACAAATGCCTATGTATGGGTTAATTTTGGTCTACTCTTAAAGATAATGCAATTGATTTCACTAAAAAGTGTACTCTTTACCAACTTCATGATGATCTTATTCATTCATGTTTATCCATATTTAAACTATTGAATCTCATTGTCCATTCTCCATGTGGGGATTAGATCTCATCATCAAATTACCTTGGTCCCAATATGGGCATGTCTTTATCATCATTCCTACCAAATATTTTACTAAATGGGTTGAATACATGCCTCTTGTTAATGTCATTAATAACACCATCACCAAATTTATCTTTTATTAAATAACTTGATACTTTGGTGTTCCCCATACTATCATTTAAGACAATAGTGGTAACTTCAGAAATAAGGATGTTAAATAACTTTATGCTAAATTCAAGATCAACCAAAAATTTTCTACACCTTATCATCCATAATGGAATGATCAAGCTAAGACAACTAAAAATATTATCTAAAAATATAATTCATGAAACCCATACAAATTGGCATATTCACCTTTATCTTACTCTTTGGGTTTATCAAACTAGCATACATACTACTACTAGGGCAATGCCATTATCCCTAGTCTATGGTTCTGAGTCAGTTCTTCCTTTCAAAGTTGATATTCCCTCTCTTTTTATGTCTTCATGATATCATTCCCAATGAATAATTATGTAATTCTCACTTTCATTCTCTTAATCTCTTTAATTAACACCATCTTTTCACTTTGCAACATGACCACTAATACAAGGCTCGTATTACAAAATAACATAAAAAACATGTTAAAGTTCACACATTTAATGTTGTTTATATTATCCTTAAGTTAGAATTCACCCATGATAAATAAGGTGAGTACACCAAAAAATTTTGGGGTCCTTATTTATTCAATGATATTCTTGGTTCAAGCACCTACTACCTTCAAACCAATGAAGGCCATGCTTTCAAAGATCCCACCAACATGCAATTACTTAAGAAGTAATTTTCTTAAACCTTTCCTTATGTTCATGATTTCTATCTACATCTATCTAACACTTTTTTCAAGTCACTTACATGGGTCTCTCCTTCTACAACAATTCTCTTTTTACAAACCCTTAGTCCTTCATGTCTAGTCTTTTGGTTTCCTCATTTCTCTCATGAGTTAAATTATAAAACTATGGAAAGGATCCAATATTATTCATGATATACCATATACTCCATAGTTTTCATACTCTTTTTACAAACTTTTTGGCATCCCTTGTATTTCTCTTTTATGAGTTTCATTACAATACCATGGATATGATTTTTCCTTCCTCAAAATGTACCATCTTTTTCTCATTTATTTTTCACATGCTTTTTTATAACCTCATGGTTTCTCATTTATGAGTTGTAGTGTAAGACTAGGCATAGGACTTGGAATTCCTTATAAACTTACCATCTTATTATTCCTTTTATAATAAAATGTTATTGATCCTTGTTCTCAACTTTAGCTTTTTCTTCTTTTGATAGATGGAATTTGCACAATAATTTATATTAGCATGTTTTCCTCCATTGCCCTTATTCTTATAACAATGAATCAGAATTAACTATCGCTATATCCCTTTTTTCCCTTATTCAATTTTTTTTCAATTTTAAGTAATTCAAAATTTTCCATGTGTCATTCCTATTTAATTTCTTTCCTTTCACTCCACATTGGATAAAACAAGTTCAAAGTCAAGATAACACTTTTATTTCACATAGATTTATGAGAATCTTAGACACCATGCTCTCTAAAGTTATCCCTCTTAGAAAACAAGTCCCAAGTTTTCAAATAAAAGTCATCTTTAGAACCCATGTTTGGTTATCCAAGTCTGTATGGAGGAGGAATAAGATAATTCATCAAGAATTTTAAAATCCAAATCATTTGAAACAAAAGGCAATGATATATAAAAAGAAACATACAAATCTCAAAAGTCAAAATCACACCTAATTACGTGATTACAAGAAAATTTCTTTTCTCTAATCGAATCTCAAAATCCATAGTTAGCCTCATAATAGAGTTAAGGTCCATTAGGGTGTGGTAGGCCAGTAAATTGGAATAGGAGAATTTAACAAACTCTATGGTGCTACCTAATTTATCATGTAAGTACCCAATCTTTTTAGTGGATCAATGGCTCTATAAGGGGACCTAAGGAATGGAGAACATGTTGTGGAAAGGTAGGTTCATTGTATGTTTCATGTATATAGCCTTCATGGGATGATCTATATACTACATTTGTTGACCTAAGACTTGTGTGGTGAAGATAAGTTTTTTAGAGTCCTTAAGGTTAAAAGTCCTCTTGTTTTGACAAACCTAAGTGGAGTGTCTTGACTAATATAAGGAGTTCATATACCTTGGTTTTTCCTTCATTTTCCCTTCCACCCATTTAATTTCCCCCCTTGACAAATAAATTATGATTCCAAATCTATTTTACCTTATTCTTTATTTCCTTCTTCTTCACATGTTAAAAACATGCTAGCACTACTTTGATTCAGTTTTATCTATCCTTAGAAGATAAATAAATTATTTAAGCAACTATGGATTACTTTATTTATACCATAAAACTACATTCATAGACTTGTTTTACTTCTTTTTATAATTTATCATCTATTTTACTACCCTTCTATTATGGGCACCTGAGTTCATACCATTTTCCATTATTGTGTGAGGTTGGATTGTTACTTATCACTCAAAAATGTTGTTTTCCCTTTTTATGCACCATTTACATTGTTGTGTGAGATAAGGATTGTTATTACTTACTCAATAATGATGTTTTGCCTTTTTTTAATTATTTCACATAACTATTTGATTACCATCCTTATTGAAATGTATCTTTGGTTTGGCTTGGTGAATTTTCCTTTCTTACTTAAGGTTTACTTGTTTTAGTTTTTTGGTCTTTAGTAGCCTTGGATTTGTGGTTACTTGATTTAATCTTGTTTTTAACTTGGTCATTTGGTCTAACATAGCACTTGTCACCCTAGGTTGCCAAATTTACCTGTATGTACCATCCTCATCATACCAATTATCTTGGCTTTCCTCCATTTGTTTATGTTTACTATTTATTTTTGTATTCTTGGGTTTGTTGAAAGTAGTCTTTGTACCCTACACAATCTAAACCAACAACACAACAAATAACCATCTAGTGATAAAGGTAAGACAAGGAACACATCACATTTACTATTCATTTATTTACTTTTTTTTCATTTACTTTTAGTTATTTTATTCTATAAAATACTACAATTTTTTTAGCATTAATGTTATGTGTTCTTATGCTCTTTCTCGGAGTACCATCCCCTATTACACCTTTGTGATATGTGATGATCTTCAAGTGGGGAAAATGTATACACATAATATTTTCAAACTTTTATCACTTACTGACACTTTGTATCTTGTAGGAACCCATTGACTCTATATCTCTCTAATTACATGCCCTAAGGTGTGCACTAGGAAAGGGGTGCGTAGACCATTAGTAATTCACAAGATTATTGTCCATTTTACCAATTCTTATCTACACACTTATCTCCTAAAAACCATTTACCTAAGCTTGTTCTTCTCTATTTTACCCTCTCTAATCATTTCCCACATTTTATCCTTTTTTTACTCACCTTAATCCCCTTTTATTATTTATTTGTACTAGGTTGATTGTGTTGACCCTCTATAGTTTTGGTTGAATTTTACCTAGGAACTAGTTTGGCTCTTAGCCGACCTATCTCATAACCTAGTGAAAATTGTTCAAAATTATGCTAGGTCAACTGGTTTGACCCTATCAGTCAGTATTTTTGGAAGGGTTTAGGTTAAAATATACCTATATATACAATATAATTTCATAATTATTTCATATGTGCAATCAATATTTATTAATTTTTCACACTTATTTACAATCTACTCTTCCACCATTCTTGTTTAGGAGTTTTAGCTTTGAATTTTTACTTGGCAAATCTAGTCTTGTGGATAAGTCTTGGATGCTTTAAAATTTATTAGTTATCCTTATATACCAATAAAACCTCTTTCAAATCATCTTTATCTAAGTGAGATATTGAGTCTCGATGGTTTCAATATGTAGGTAAGTATTCTCTAACTTTTCTCCTCTCTTTAGTAGATAGAAGTAGCATAAGTATTAACTTATAATAATAGTACTCTTCATATTCAATGTATTATGGTCTTGTTCATACATATATTAATTTATATTATAGTATGAATTCTTATATTTGATACTAACCCCTCATTTTGTGCCAAAAGCTTTGATGAGAACTAGATTAAATTTGTTTTACTTGTTATTAGTTTAGGTGGAATATCAATACACAAGACTCCCTTAGGGTTATTTCATGACTGTGCTTGACTAGTGGACCCTCCCTAACATGGTGTATTGTGGTAAGATATCCCCTAATTAGGTTTAGTATATCCCCATATTGGTCATATTCTCAATTAGAAAATATGTCCCCAATCAAAAATATATGGTATGATATATCTTCTGCAAATTAAGATTGATTTATATACATGATGTAGTTTTGATTACATACAACCAATATCCTCATGAGTGTACCCATGATAAGATGAAGATCAAAGGTTCCACTACTTATAAGGGAATGTTTCATAAATGCATTCATGTGGTAGTTGATAATTATAAATCTAAATTTCAAGCTTCACCCATAGAACTATTAGGTAATTTGTTTGAATATCGAGTTTCCATTTTGATAGATGCAATCATTATATAATGTTTCATAGCTCCTGAAATTATTAGTAAGTTATCTATAAGGGACGGAGTAATGAAAAATGCATGGTCGGTACAATATGGGAATGATAATAAATTCAAAGCTGATAAGTGTTTAGTTGAAGTTGAGATTAGGTTGTCAAAATTTAAAACAATGCTGAATATTTATATTTCACCACTAGGGTCATATGATGTGATACTAAGGGTCAATTTTGTTGTGAAGCATAAAGATAAGGTTGCTTTCTATCTAAAGAAGGTTGAGTGTCTAGATGATTATGGAAATAAGACACTAATTCAAGGTGAGAAAAGAGAGTTAAGGATTATGAATATTTATACAATGTAACTCAAGAAGGCTCAAGGAAAGAGATTTCAAGAATTTATTGTCAAGATAAATGAAATAGAGGAATATAAGAAAAAACCCCTTGAATATTATCCATTATTGAGGAATTTTCATGATGTGTTTCTAGAGGAATTTCTAGGATTCTCTCCTAAACATGAGTTTGGTTACTCTATCGATATCATACCTGGATCAAAACTATAGTCTAAGGCACCATATAGGATGATAACCATTGAATTAGTTAAATTCAAGGCTAAAATATAGGAATTATTTTCAAAGGGGTTGATTAGGCCAAATGTGTCACCATGGGGTGCACTAGTTGTCTTCATCAAGAAGAAGGACCATACTCTTCTGATTTGAATAGACTATAGAATGATGAATAAGGAAATTATGAAAAATAGGTATCTACTACCGCATATAGATGATATTTTTTATCAAATTCAAGGGGAAACAATCTTTTCTAATATTTATCTTATATAAATATACCATAAATTAAGGATAAGGGATGATTGTATTGTAAAAACAACATTTAGAACTTGACATGGGAACTATTAGACAAGAACTCTAACTAGCTTCTTTGATGAGCTCTAACTTGTCTAACCAGTTTTAGAAGTGGTCAATCCTATAACATATAGGATTGAATTGACACCAGATTTATCTCTATTAAATAATGTCTTACATGTATCTTATCTTAACAAGTATATATTTAATCCTTCACATGTGTTGTATTGGAATGCTTTGCATATTTTAGATCTCGAGGTGGTCATGGTAGAACCAATTAGAGTAATTGAAACTCGTAAGCTTCATTTTCATAATAGATAAGTGTCATAATGTAAAGTCTTATGAGACCAAAACTCTAAATATAATTCCACATGTGAGGACTATGGTGAGTTTTGTAGGTGATTTACACATTTTTTTGCTTAATTTAATGCTTCATACTATGTTATTTTTATATTGAATAATGTTTTTAATCTAAAACTTATATTTGAATAAGTGTCATTAGGATTGTGACCACCTTTATGGGGGAAGGATGTTACATCCAAATTTATCACTAAGAAAATTTAATTGATTATCCATGGATTTTTATGGTTGGTAATTTGATTTGATTATTATTAACTAAGATGTAAGTCATATGTTATTATAGGGTAGTTGTAGGTTTATTTGATTACATTATTTCATTACTATGAGTTATTTGTATTGTATATTATATTATGATCCCACATTTTCATTATATATTTTATTTTTATGGCCTTAACATTATGATTGTTAAACTAGTTATTAACTATTAATTTAACTAGATTATCTATGGTACTGGTTGTAGTAGTGTTAGGATACATACTTAATTCTATTATTAATTATTTTATAGACTTATTAATATTGATGATTATTTTATAGATATGTATTGATTATTGATTATTGACATAATACGATTGATGTCCTTTTTGGTGGTTAAAGGTTTTGTCTATGAGATAGGCAAATGTTGGAGGCTGTACTCTTAGAACTAAGATAATTTTGAACATGTTAGCATGTATGACATGTATATTATTTATTTTTTTGTCATTTATAAACCTTGAGTGGTCATTTTGACTGTTTTTTATGGTCCTTGTGCTTATACTACTATACTTTTATTGATGTCTTTATAATCATTATTTATTGTAATTTATTGTTATCTTTTGTTATATGTTTTGATAGCCACAAACTTTAACCTTTATGTTAATCCCATTATATATTATCTCTTGTAATTCTTCAAATATTTCTTCATTCCTCCATTAATCCTAGTAACCTATGCAGTTCTAAACCTAAACCTACCTAGACCTACCTAGACATAACACACCCCCACCTTTGGAACTCTTGTTACCCTAATTTCATGTTATAACCCACTAGACCTAGCACTATATGCTAAGGTGGTGGAATTTTTTTGTAGTTACTAGTTAATTCATGGCATAACTTTGGATTTAGACTTGGTTAATTCATCGATATTTTTAATATTATGATATCAACTTAGGTCGATGGCATACGGGGGAATGTATTAACCCCATTTCATGAGTTACATTGTGTTTTGGTGGAGGATTCAAGGTTAATTATGTTTTTTATGTTTAACCTTTGTTTTAATCATTAATATCCTTTGTTATTGGTTAATAGTTTGGTTTATCATCGAGCCTTCTAGACTTGCCATTAATGGCAAGGTTGGTAGGGGATTTCCTTGGGATATGGAGGTGTTTATCTCTCCTCCCTAAATTGAATTCAAAATTGAATGGGGTATAAGGGAACGTATATAAATAATGGAGAGTTTGGATAGTGGGCATAAGAGTTAGGAATATGGAAAAATTAGAGAATAAATAGTGAAAAACTCAGTTGGTTTTAATGGTGGACATGATTGGTTGGGAAACACATAGTGGTACTTAGAGAGGTATAGAGATTCTTGCCCTTTTTAGCTTACCAAAAGTTTTATGAATCGTTTAGGTTAGTCTTTTGGTTTTTTGAATTGATTTCATTAAAATGAAATGAAGATTTAGAGGCTACTTATGTAGTTGTAAGTCTTAGGACTTATGGGTGCATACATAAACCCCATATAATGATATATTGATACATTTCATTACATATAAAATAGTAATGAATGTATATATAGTGTATATATATTTTTCTAGTTTGAATCCTTATTTTCATAGTCATGTTATTATTTCTAGACTATGTTTTTCATTTATATAAGTTTGAAAATGTTTTGTGTGTCAACTACATTTTATAAAATGGTGACAATGTTTTGTTTGTTTAATGATTTTGAGTTTTATAAATGTTGATAAGTTCATTATTATAAAAATTTCATATTATATGGTGACTGTGTTTTTATAAAAAAATTATTGTGTTCTTTTTTGATGATTATGTTGTTTATTAATGGTTACCATGTTTGTTTAAAAAGATTATGTTTCTTATATGTATGTAAATGTGTCGATCGATGACATTGTATTTCAGTATCATCTAGATTTATTTTTTAATGACCATGTCCTATTCATATAAAGACTATATCATTTTATAATGACTATGTCTATCTTTAAAATGTCTATAGCCATTAAAATTGATATGCACATTCTTTTAGTTACACTATGTTCTATCATGACAAAGTCATGGTTATTTTTCCAAAGCTTCATTGTGATTGATATCCTTGTATAGGTCAATACATTATGAATTGTGACTTGAGTTTTTATTAAAGGCCAAATTGGTTTTAATTGGAATTTATTATTTTGAAGCTTGAAAATCTAATCGGTTGCTATATTCCTAGTGATTGATCATACCATTTCATTCTCATATTATTAGGCTATGTCGTTAATGAATTAGAACTTTGGTCAATATGGTTACATTTTGTGATCTTTGATATTCAACTATGTATTATTGCATGAAAGTTTCTTGGTGTATTGTTTGGCTAAAAATTAATATCTACTTTTTTATAAACCTTGTTTGTTTGAATTAGGCTATAGTATTCTCATTCAACTATGTTTGTTATGCCATCGATTAACTATGTTATTGCCTATTTCTAAGTACATAAATAGGTTTTCATAAAATGTACATATATAATTGTGTGTGTGTGTGTGTGTGTGTGTGTGTGTGTGTGTGTGTGTGTGTGTGTGTGTGTGTGTGTGTGTGTGTGTGTGTGTGTGTGTGTGTGTGTGTGTTTGTGTGTGTGTGTGTGTGTGTGTGTGTGTGTGTGTGTGTGTGTGTGTGTGTGTGTGTGTGTGTGTACATACATACAAGTATATATGTACATTTTATGAAAACCTATTTATGTACTTAGAAAGAGGCAATAACATAGTTGATCGATGGCATAAAAAACATAGTTGAATGAGAATACACCAAGAAACTTTAATGCAATAATACATAGTTGAATATCAAAGATCACAAAATATAACCATAATGACCAAAGTTCTAATTCATTAACGACATAGCCTAATAATATGAGAATGCAATGGTATGATCAATTACTAGGAATATAACATGTGTGTGTGTGTGTGTGTGTCAAGTAGCTTTATGATGTATTTATGTGACTATGTTGTCTATTTCATGATGGGGTATTTTGCATAGAATTTTATTGCTTTGCCATAATATGACATCTTGAACCTGGTATTTGGTTTATTTGGTCATGACTATTGTTGGCTCTTGATTATTTTGGTTATGCTTATCATTGACCAATTGTATGATGTTCATTATATAATCACTTTATTTTCTTTATGGATTTTATTGACTATGTTAAGATTCTCATAGAGCTATAGGATTTTACTACAATATATTATTTCATAATGATACTTGAAAGTTAAAATAATAGTATGTTTATATGATTTATGTATTTTGATTCATACTTTAACTTAGTCATTTTAAGTTTATCGAGTTGTATTTAGACATATGGCTTATAGAGGCATGCCTATTTTCTTTTTATTATGTTTGATTGACAATTATGATTAAGTTATATTCTGGTTGTGCCATTATTTAAATGGGCTTTTATTATGTTTGGGTTGTTTGTTATAATGTGTGGATTTTCATTCCTAGATTAGACTTAAATACTTAAAAGTATATATCATGGGTCCAGATGGTTAAGGTTGGCCATGATATTAGATGGGGTTCCAATTAGGATAATTTTTAAGGATATATAATGGATTAGAGATAATCTATTCTATATCATTTGGTAGCTAAGATTAACCCTCCCCTCTCATGATCTATACTTAGATGGATTACTTATTCCCATCTCTCCTTGGATTGATATGACCATATTATTTTTATTTTTTAATATGTTTTTGTTGAAAAATTGATTTACATAAAATTCATATCATGTTCTTAGTTACCACAACCATCATCTTGTTGATGGTTGGGGTGGTGAGGGACATTGATGGTTGGGCTCATAGGGCTAGTTGGGTAGGTTCATCCTGATCAGTTTGTTCATGTTCGACTCCATTATTAAACAACTCTATACACATGAATAAAATATGGTAATAGAATATAATTATTGATTTGATTAATTATAAATATGTATAGGTAGCATTAACTATAGTTGTTAGCTTTGAAATTAATTAATATATTGATCTTGAGGGCTGCTAAAAGATGTTATGAATGGATTTAATATGGAAATGGAATTTTGAATGAGGTAAATTGATTGTGGGCTAAAGATATTATACCATAGGTACATTGTATTATTTTATTGAGTTGATCCTACATTGATCTAGTATTCTTTATGATCATAACAAGTTGAATTAACTAGGTATGTCATTAGTTTATATATATATATATATGTATATATATGTATATATATATATATATATGTGTGTGTGTGTGTGTGTGTGTGTGTATATATATATGTATGTATGTATGTATGTATGTATTTATATGTATGTATATATATATATATATATATATATATATATATATATATATATATATATATATATATATATATATATATATATGTATGTATGTATTTATATGTATGTACGTATGTATATATATATATATATATATATATATATATATATATATATATATATATATATATATACATATACATATATATACATATATATATATATTTATATATATGTATATGTATTCATTGTCATACTAATTCTACATAGATCTAATGTTATTTATGATGATTAATTATATTCAATATTATTTTAGTTTTGATACATATGTACATTGGTCTAATCAATTCTTGAGGATAATAAAATTAATATATATAGGAATACCAACCTGGTATTTTTTTAGACATTTTTACATTAGATATAAATTTTGTATTATATTAAATTAGAATAAATAAATTCAATATAAGCTATGTTGTTTAAGTTAATATTTAATCTTATTGCATATGGAAAACACACACACACACACACACACACACACACACACACACACACACACACACACACACACACACACATGCTTTACATTAGTTCCTTTATTCTATAATCTATTTATCTTAGAATGAATAATTATAGGGAATTCAGATAGAAGTTATTAGCTTGCATTTAGCTAAATTAGTATTTGGTTTAGCTTATAAATTTTGGACATAAATACATAGATGCATATGGGCCTGTTAATACTTTCAAAAATGCATAAAATTTGATGGTTAGATCATGAGAAAATTAAATCAAATGCTCCCTTCTATCATAAATTTTATACATACTAGGTGGCATACAAGGTATGTAATCTACATACGTTTTTAAGATATTACTCCTTTAGTTATGTATGTTGCATTGTGAAAATATGAGATTAATAAATTAATGCTTGTATTATTTGATGAAATAAAACATAGTTAGTTAATTCTTATGATTTAAAGAATAAGCATGAAAAATGTTTTACTTAGATTATTTACTTTTTTAAGTAAATAAAATTAAAGGAATACATAATGAAATCAAGAATGATATATCACTTTACTCCATTCAATAATACTTAGTTAATGTACTTATATTTGTAAACGCATTACTTTCATTTCATAGAAAGCTATATATATTTCACCTTCATATCTGATAGCTGCACTTACCATATTCCCTCAGTTGTCCAATAGTGAAATTTGTAAGAATTCCTTAAGTGGAACCTATTATTTGGGTTCCAATCATCTTGAAGACTCCTTACTTATTAATAAATTCAATGCTTGAAAATTTATTTTGAACACTTGTTTTTTTCAAGTTATCTAAATGGATTATAAATGAGTTTCTAACACAATGATTTATATTAGGTATTTATTTATTATGTGCTTATGGAATGTTGTATGAAAAAGGAATTCTTTCTTAAGTGGTTACCCTATTAAACTTCATTAATGGTTGCATAAGTTATTAATCTTGAAATATATAGTTCAAATCTAGTTTTTTAAACTCTTTTTATATTGCATTGGCTATGCCAATCTAAATAGTTGAATGTTTCCTTACTAGACTATAGAGTTTCCATGATGAATTATAACTATATCATTGAATTTTATGAACATCCATATTTGGTAATAAATGGTGTATAAATAATACAAATAGTGTGATGAACTTAAAGGATATAAGGCATTATGACTTGGATGATAACACTAGAGAATGTTATAATTAGTCTATTTTATCTTATGCTTTAGTTTAATTTGATGCATGAATAAATCAAAATCTCCAAGTGTTGAATTGTTATTATTGATAAATTGGTTGCTTCATTATAATATGTAGCATGTGTTTTAATATGTAAATTTGTGACTAACTTGAATGATAACTTATGGAAACAAAGTTATCCTTCCTGGTTAAAACCAATCCTTTAACTTAACCATTCTTAAGTAGGACTAAAACCCACTAAGGAGAGTAAGTTATTTACCTAGGGTTATGGACATATAAATGGTCTTATGTGGAAGTATGAGTGCTACTTATGATGCTAAAGACTTACTAGTGTATGTATAAACCGATACATCTTGAAGCCCATAACCCTTATAATACAGTAACACGCTTCCCCATAATACCTTTTGTATATGTTTCTCTAGTTAATTACCTTGATTCACCTCCTTCAGTTGTAATTTTGAAAAATTAAAGTGCACTAAATGTTTGTATTACATTAGAAAATCTTAGTATGTGGGCCTAACATGTGTCTAAAATGTAATTTGATATATGATTTATAATTTTTTGGGGGTTGTTTCATCTTATATCAGAGAAGTTTTCTACTCCAGGGAACTCTAAGTATGAATACTTTACTTTAACTATTGTAATATTCTAAGATATCACTTGTGATTTCTTAGGATGGTTAGAATGTGATGAAATATAAGTAACATCCATTGAAATACTTTGAATGTCAACCCAACTAAGGGTAGAGGTAAAAGACAAGAAACGGGTCATCAAGATTGCATCCTCATTCATAACATAAAAAATTTGCCTATGAATAATGATAATAATAATATCGAGGTACCTAATGTTGAAGTAGTCAATGGGATTTAAATTGATAAGCATTAATAAATACTAAATGGAATCTTGACAAGCCTTAACATTTTACAAGGAAAGATTGATAACTAGGAATAAATATTGAAATATCTTGAAGGGGCATCCCAAGAGGAAGTACATAGGTTAGAAATGGAATAAGTAGGACCAATAATTCAAGACCTACCTTTGACCATTATTGACCAAATCATCAAAGATATGAATAACCTTTCATCACCTACCTTTTTAGGTGAAGAATCAGGTGATGTAGCTCATGTATTATTGGTAAACTTACAAAAGTACTTCAATTTTCATAATATGCCTTCCAATGTGAAAGCTAGAGTAGCAACATATCAGTTAGTAGTACCTAAAAATTTATGGTAGAACCACATTTATGATATTGAAATATATCAACATTTGATTCTATCCTAGTCTATTTTTGAGAATCAGTTTCATAAGAGGTAACTAAATGCAAACTATAAGGAACATAAAATCACCTATTTTTAGCTTTTAAAATAACAAAGCATGTTTGTTGTTGAGTATGATAATATGTTTATAAACTTGTTGCAACATGTGAACTATATGCATGATAAAGAAACTAAGATTATGAAGTTCAATATTGGGCTTAAGGATATTTTCATGCATGATGTTAACATGAAAAATCCAAAAACTTTAGATGTAGTAATAGAATTAGCTTATAGGGCTAATGAAAAAGAAAAGTGTTTCTAAAAGGCAAGATAAGAATTCAAGTCAACAAAGTAGTAGTCTAAAGCAAATAAACTTTCTCCTATGAATAATTTTTTTCAAAAATCTAATCCTAACCACAGATTTTTAGGAGGTAACAAAATTTGACAATTTCTCCAATCAAAAAAAGGGTTTCAAGTCCTATTGGATATTCCAAATCTAGTTTTTACAAGAAGTAAAAACATCAAAACAACCAATGTGGACTTACCATGGGTGTTAACATTATTATGGTAGCATCCTATAAACCAACTATGTGTTGGGAATGTGGTGACAACCACTATAAAAAGGCCCATCCTAAACTAAAATTAGGCTAATAAATGAATCATTGAATTTATGTTATTATTGATAATCATAATGCTAACTTGTAGGACACTCCAATTGAGACCCATGGTATAATTAATAGTTTTCCTTTGACTATCTTAATCGATTCTAGTGTAACAGATTGATTTATTTCTCCTTTTATTGCTAAAAAATGTAATAGTAAACAAATCTTGATAAGAGAAGGTTGGGAAGTTGAATTTTGTACTAGCAAGAAAGTGCATGTTCTTGAGTGATTAAAACAACCATAATTAGATCTTGGTGTCTTTAAGATCATGGTGAATCTTTTTATCATGCCTTTAGGTTCTTATGATCTCATCCTTGAAATGGATTGCCTACATGAACACCAAGCCACACTTGATTATGTGGGTAAAAGAGTCTAATGTTCTAATGACCTTGGCCATATTATAGAATTACAAGGTATACAAGGGTCTGCGAGATGTAAAACAGTTTCAACCTTACAACTAAAAAGAGACATTAGAAAAGGATGCAAGATCTATGCAGTCTAATTATAGGAAATATCCAATGAAAAAGTGTTAGAACATGTAGATTTTCCTATTCTAAGGGAGTTTATGGATGTTTTTCCTAAAAATATGTTAGGGTTATCACTCAAGTGATAATTTGACTTCTCTATTAACATCATACCTATATTTGCCCTTGTTTTGAAGGTACCATACCATATGAATGCAGTTGATGTATAAGAGTTGAAAGTTTAGCTGTAAGAAATTTTAGATAGTGGAATCATCTAGCCAAGTGTGTCTCCTCAGGGTGCTTTAGTAGTCTTTGTAAAGAAGGATGGTACTGTAAAGCTTTTCATTTATTATCACACTTTAAATAAGCTAACAATAAAAAACCATTATCCTTTGCCTGTAATTGATGACTTCTTTGACCAAATGAAGAGTGATGTGGTATTTTTAAAGATTAACTGAAGATCTAGTTACCATCAACTATGAATCAATGAAGATGACATACATAAAATTGCATTTAGAATTTGGTATGGACACTGTGAGCTCATGGTTCTCCCCTTTGGTTTAACCAATATACTTACATATTTCATGAATCTTATGAACAATGTATTGAAGAAGTTTTTGGATATGTTTGTGTTGGTTTTCCTTGATGATATTTTTATTTATTCCAGAAATGAGGTTGAATGTGATTTGCACCTTCGTCTAGTCTTTTAAAGACTAAGACATCATAATATTTATGGAAAATTATAAAAGTATGTATTATATGAATCAAAAATTCATTACTTAGGATGTATTATTTCTAAATAAGGCATTGCTAACCCTATTAAGGTCAAAGTTATTTAATATTGACCTAAACTTTATAATGTGCATGAAGTGTGCAACTTCATGGGTTTGGCTAGTTATTACTAGCATTTTATTGAAATTTTTGTACTTTAGCCTATCCCATCACTTCCTTGCACTACAAAGGAAATAATTTTGTATGGATTCCTCAATGTGAGGAAGCATTTACTAAGATAAAAGGGCTACTTATAATATCTCCTATTATAATCATGCCAAACCCAAATGGTAACTTTGAAGTTTGGGATAATGCTTTTAAGGAAGGTTTTGGAGGTATTTTGACTCAAGATGACAATGTTATGGCTTATGAGTCATGAAAGTTGAAAGAGAATGAAAAAGACTACTTTATTCATGATATGGAGCTTGTTTCCTTTGTTCATGTCTTCTAACAATGGAAAATTTTCTTATTGGGAAAGCCTTTCCTAGTGAAATTTGATCACTGAAGACTTGAGTATTTATTCTCTCAAGAATATTGAAATGCATGCTAGCATAAATGGCTAATTTTTTTGAGCAATTTGACATGAATATATCATATGTTAAAGGACAGGAAAATCATGTGACTGATGCACTCAATAGATGCACGTACTTTGCTACCTTTTCTATGTTACAAATAAATTTCAAAAGTGTTGTTTTGGCATAGTAGCTTAGGAATGATTCTGCCATTATGTAAGAGTAGATTTTTATGATGAGATTGTAACAAAAAGATTTGTTGAATTTTTTGTTCAAAAAATGGCCTAATAAGGCACAAATGTAGAATTTATGTCCCCTAGTTGGGTTACTTAATGAAATATATACTTAAAGAAGTGCATATAATACCTTATTATGCTCATCTTGGGGTTATTAAAATGACGCATGAGCTAAAAAATATCTATTTTTGGCTTAGAATGAAGTATGATGTCATTCAATTTATAGAAGAATGCTCAGAATGCCAGTGGGTCAAGGCTAAGCATTGCCATTTAGGAGGTTTTTTGTAACCTCATGATATTTCAAGAGATAAGTGGGTTTTAGTCTCACTTTATTTTATCAAAATCATGTAGCAAGCATGACACAATCTTGGTGGTGATTGACAAAACAACTAAATTTGACCACTTTATTACTAGGAACTTAGCAGATAATGCATTTGTATTTGTGGAATGATTTTATGAAGTAATAAGACTCCATGGTATACCTAAAGTGATAATAGAAGATCAAGATAATCTATTTACTTTAAGGTTTTGATGTACTTTAACTACAACCTTTGGAACAAAGTTAAATTTTAGCTCTTCATATCATACACAAATAGATGGGTAAATGGAATGGCTTAAACAAGTGGTTAAAGATATATTGCACATGTATGTAGTTGATCAACAAATAAAATGAGAGGACTATATTTATCTATTTGAATCTATATATAATAATTCCTACCATTTAGTTATCAATATAGCTCCATTTTAAGCCTTATATGGAGGTAAGTGCAACACACCTCTTCGATGGGATAACTTGGAAAATAGGGTTATTAATGGAACTAATTTTTTAATAGAATATGATAGGTAGATGGAATTTATAAGGTATAATTTTAAAATAGATTTTGAAAGGGAAAAGAGCTATGTAAATCCTAAGAGAACCCTACATGAGTTCAGCATGGGGGATAAGATTTTTCTACATGTTAGACCACAAAAAAATTCTATTAAATTTGTTAAGGCTTCCAAGTTAGCACCATGTTTATCGGGCCTTTCAACATAGTGAAAACAATTATCCTTATGGTTTACCAGCTGGCATTTCCTCCTCTTTCAAGGATTCATAATGTTTTTCATGTTGTTTTGTTGAGAAAGTATATTCCTGATCCATCTCATATTTTGGATTTGACACATTTATAGGTCACAAAAGAGGAAAAGATCCAGTTAGAACTAGTGAGAATCTTAGACAATCATATATTCAAGCTACATAACCAAGATATATAATAGGTTTTGGTGAAATGGGACCCTATAAGCAACATGAGTGATACTTGGGAAGACGCTCATATTTTTAGACAATATTATACATGGATTTTTGATTAAGCCATTGGGATGGATCCCTTACAAGAGGGGGAGGATGTTATGATCCTACATTTTCATTATATATTTTGTTGTTGTGACATTAAAATTATGATTGTTAAACTATTTATTAGTTGTTATTTAGCTAGATTATTGATGGTACTAGTTGCAATAATGTTGGGCTGCCTACTTGATTCTATGATTAATTATTTTATAAACTTATTACTACTAATGATGATTTTATACAAATGCATTGATTATCAATATGAATATAATGTGATTTATGTAATTTTTGGTGGTTATAGGTTTTGTCTATGAACTAGGTAGATGTTGGAGGCTATATTCCTAGAATAGAGGGAATCCTGAGCATGTCAGCATGTCTAAGAAGTATACTTATTATTTGTTTGTCCTTTGAAAACCTTGAGTGGTTTCTATATTTATCAGTTGTGGTTCTTATTATTGTACTATTGTAATTTTATCTATGTCATTATAGTCATTATTTATTATTATTTTACATTATATTCTGTTATATATTTTGACAACTACAACCATTATCCTTTACACTCAACCCATTCTATATTCTCACCTATAGGTCTTAAAATATTTCTTCATTCCTCCATTAATCCTAGTAACATATATAATTTTAAACCTAAACCTACGTAGACCTAACATAAAAAGCCCCCTTAGGAACCCTTGTCATCCTACTTTCATGTTCTAACCCATTGGACCTATCAATATATGCTAAGGTGGTTTTATGTTGCTGCAATTATTAGTTAAGTCATGGCATGACCTTGGCTTTAGATTTGGTTAATTCATTGATATTTTTAATATTACAATATAAACTTAGGTCGATGGTATATGGGTGAATTTATTAACCCCATTTAATGAGGTAGGTTGTTTTTTGGTGGAGGATTCAAGATTAATTATGTTGGTTTGTTTTTAATCCTTGTTTTGATCATTAATCTCATTTTTTATTGGTTAACAGGTTGGTTGATCATCGATCCTTCTAGACTCACCATTGATGGAAAGGTTGGTGGAGGATTTCTTTGGGATATATAGGTGTTTCTATATCCTCCAAAAATTTAATTCTTAATTGAATAAGGTATGGATGGAATGGATGGAAAGAATGGGGAGTTTGGACGATGGGCATAAGAGCTAGGAAGATGGAAAAATTGGAGAAAAAATAGTGAAAAACTTGGTTGGTTTTAATGGTGAGCATGATTGGTCAGGAAACACACAGTAGTGCTTGGTGATTTTAAGAGGTTCTTACCATTTTGAGCTCATTAAAATTCTTATACATCTTTTAGTTCAGCCTTTTCATTTTCTAGGTTGATTTCATTAAAAATGAAATGAAGATTTAGAGGTTACTTATGTAGTCAAAAGTCTTTGGAGTTTTAGGTGCATATGCAGACCCTATATAATGATATATCGATACATATCATTACATATAAACTTATAATTAACATGTATATATATATATATATATATATATTATTTGGTTTAAATCCTTATTTACATGAAGTCATTTTATTATTTTTAAACTATGCTTTTCATACATATAAGTTTGAAAAAAAAAATTGTGTCAACTGTATTTTATAAAAGGGTGATTGTGTTTTGTTTGTATAATGGTTGAGTGTTATAAAGGTTGATAAGTTCATTATTATAGCAATTTGATTTTATATGGTAACTATGTTTTTATAAATAATGACTGTGTGTTCCTTTTTGATGACTATGTTGTTTATTAAGGGTAACCAGGTTTGTTGAAAAAGGTTGTGTTTCCTATATGTAAGCAAATGCATTGATTTATGACATTGTATTTCATTATCATCTAGTTTTATATTCTAATGACCATGTCCTATTCATATAATTAATGTGTTGGTTTACAATGATTATGTATGTCTTTAAAATTTCTATATCCATTAACAATGATACCAAAAAAAAACTAGTTACGGTGTGTTATTTTATGACAAAGTCTTGGTTATTTTTCTTGAGCTTCATTATGATTGATATCCTTATCTAGTTAAACCCATTATGCATTGTGACTCAATTTTTTTACCATAGATCAAATGGGTTTTAATTGGACTATGTTATTTTGAATCTTAAGAATCTAACTGGTTGTTATTTTCATAGTATTTGATTATACCATTGTGTTCTCATATTAGTAGGCTATACCATTAACAAATTAGAACTTTGGTCATTATGGCTATGTTATATGATATTTTATATTTGAATGCATATTATTACATGAAAGTTTCTTGGTGTATCATTTAGCTAAAACTTAATCTCTACCTTTTTATAAACCTTATTCATTTGAATTAGGTTTTTGTATTCTCATTCAACTATGTTGGTTATGCCATGGGTCAATTGTGTTATTATCTTATTTTGAGTACATGAATAGGTTTTTATAATATGTGTGTGTGTGTGTGTGTGTGTGTGTGTGTGTGTGTGTGTGTGTGTGTGTGTGTGTGTGTGTGTGTGTGTGTGTGTGTGTGTGTGTGTGTGTGTGTGTGTGTGTGTGTGTGTGTGTGTGTGTGTGTGTGTGTGTGTGTGTGTGTGTGTGTATGTGTGTGTGTGTACATATATATATATATATATATATATATATATATATATATATATATGTATGTATCGAGTAGTTTCATGATGTATTTATGTGATTGTGTTGTCTATGTCATGACTAGGCTATTCACATAAAATTTTCTTTCTTTGACATAATCTTACATCTTGACCTTAGTATTTGGTCTATTTGGTTATGATTATTGTTGGCTCTTGATTGTTTTAGTTATGCTTCTCATTGACCAATTATATGATGTACACTATATAATCACATTATTTTCTTTATGGCTTTTATTAACTGTGTTAAGTTTTGCATCGAGCTACATAATTTTACTATAATGTATGATTGCATAATGATACCTACGAATTAGAATAATAGTATGATTATAGGATTGATGTTTTTTTATTAATACTTTGACTTAGTCATTTTAAGTTTACTGGGTCATATTTAGACTTATGGTTTATAGAGGCATGATGATTTGCTTTCTACTATGTTTGATTGATAATTGTGATTGAGCTATATTCTAGTTGTGCCATTATTTAAATGGGGGTTTATTTTGTTTAGCTTATTAATTAGAATGTGTGGATTTTCATTCCTGGACTAAACCTAAATATTTTATAGTATATACCAGGGGTCTGGATGGTTAAGGATGGCCATGATATTAGATGGGGTTCCAAGTAGGATAAATTTAAAGGATATATAATGGATTAGAACTAATCAATTCTATATAATTTGGTATCCAAGATTAACCCTCCCCTCTTCCAATCTATACTTAGATAGATTAATTATTCCTATCTCACCTTAGAATGATATGATTGTATTATTTTTATTTTTCAATATGTTTTTGTTGAAAGTTTGATTTAATCAGAATTCATCTCTTATTCTCATTTATTTCAACCACCATCTTGTTTATGGTTGGGGTGGTGAGGGCCATTGATGGTTAAGCTCATAGGGTTGGTTAGGTAGGTTCTTCCTGATCAATTTTTTCATGTTTGACTCCATGTTTAAATAACTTCATAAACATGTATGGAAGATTGTAACATAATCTAATTATTGATTTGATTAATTATAAATATATATATAGGTAGTATTAAATATATTTATTATCTTTAAATTTAATTAATATATTGATCTTGAGTACTACTAACGGATGTTATGAATGGATTGAATATGGAAATGGAATGTTAAACAAGGTAAATTGATTGTGGGCTAAAGATACTATACCACAGGTACATTGTATTATTTTATTGAGTTGATCCTACATTGATATAATATTCTTTATGATCATCAAAAACTAAATTAATTGGGTATTTCATTCGTTCATATATATCTATTCATTATCTTACTAATCCTACATAGATCTAATGTTATTTATGATGATTAATTATATTCAAGCTAGTTTCAGTTTTGATACATATATACATCATAGTCTAATTAATTCTTGAGGATAATAGAATTAATATAAATAGGAATACCAAATTGGTATTTTATTAGACATTTTTACAATAGATATAAATTATGGATTATATTCAATTAGAATAAATAATCCAATATAAGCTATGTTGTCAAAGAATTTAATATTTAAGCCTATTGCTTATGGAAACAAACATATATATGCCTTACATTAGTTTCTTAAATCTGTAATCTATTTAATTCAGAATTAATAGATTATAGGGAATTCAAATATAAGTTATTAGCTTGCATTTGGCTAAATTAGTATTTAGTTTAGCTTATAACTTTTGGACATAAATACATAGATGCATATGGGCTTCTTAATCCTTTGAACAATGCATAAATTTTGATGGCTAGATCATGAGAAAAATAAATCAAATGCTTCCTTCTGTCATAGATTTTAGACATATGAGGTGATGTATAAGGTATATATTCTACATACGGTTTTAAGATATTACTCCTTTTATTATTTATGTTGCATTGTGAAATCTGAGATTAATAAATTAATGCTTTAATTATTTTATGAAAGAAATAATAGTTAGTTAATTCTTATGATTTAAAGAATAATCATGAACAATGTTTTACTTAAATTATTTATTTGGTTAAGTAAATAAAATTAAAGGAACCCATAATGAAATCAATAATGATATATCACTTTACTCCATTTAAAAATACTTAGTTAATGTATTTAAATTTGTACACTTGTTGATTTATTTTTAGAAAAAAAATTATGCATTTCACCTTCCTATATGATAGCTTCACTTACTTATCATGTTGCCTCATCTTCCCAATAGTGAAATTCATAAGAATTATTTAAGTGGAACCTTTTATTTAGGTTCCACTCATATTGAAGACTCCTTGATTGTTGATAAATTCCATGTTTGAACATTTTTGTTAAACACTTGTTATTTTCTTATTATCTAAATGGATTATAAATGAGTTTCTAACATAATGATATATATTAGTATTCATTTATTATATGGTTATGGAATATTTTATGAAAAAATAATTCTTTATTAAGTGGTTACTTGATTGAAATTCACCATTAATGGTTGCATAAGTTATTCCTCTTGAAATAGATAGTTTATATCTATTTGCTTAAACTCTTTTAATATCGCATTGGCTATGCTAATTTAAATAGTTGAATGTCTCCTTATTATACTATATAATTTCCATGATGAATTATTATTATAAAATTGAATGATATAAACATCCATGTTTGGTAATAAATGGTGTATGAATCATACCAATAGTTCAATGACCTTAAAGGCTATAAGACATTATTACCCAACCAATATCACTAGAGAATCTTATATTTAAATATATTTTCTCTTATGCTTTAGATTTATTTGATACATGAATAAATAAAAATCTCTAAGTGTTGAATTGTTTTAATTCCTTAATTGGTTATTTGATTGTAATATGTAGCTTACATTTTAATATATGATTAATCTAAACAATAACTTAGGGGAATAAAGTTATCCTTCCCAGTTAAAACTAATCCTTTAACATAACCATCCTTGAATGGGACTAAAACCCACTGAAGAGAGTGAGGTATTTACCTAGAGTTAAGGATCTATAAATGGTCGTATGTGGAAGTACGAGTGACACTTGTGGCATTTAGGACTTATTAGAGTATGCATATACCAATATGCCCTAAACCCCATAACCCTTATAATACAACAATAGGATTCCCCATAGCACCTTATAAATGTGTTTACCTCTAGCTAATTTACTCAGTTCACCTTTTTTGGTTCCAATTGTACAAACGTGAAGTGCGTTGAATGTTTTCATTATTTTAAAAAGTCTTAGTATGTGGGCCTAACATGTGTAAAAAATGTACTTTGATATACAATTCTAATTTTTTGGGGAATTGTTTAATATTATTTACATTTTGATCATGTTGATTTGTTATTACAATAATATTTTATGATATATATCATGATGTTATGGACTAACTACCTTCTTGTCATAAGTTTGACGTAGGAAAGATTCATCCCTCAGAGCATGAAGGAGGGTTAGCATAAGTAGATATGATGACATAGAGAGAGTTACTGGGAGATGATAGAGGAAAAGTTAAAACCCATACACACACCATGTTAGATAGAGCTTATAATATGCATTGTTTGAGTTGTTAGTTTTAGTACATTTTTATGGTGTCTGCATTTAGATAATTGATTATTCATTATCTTAGTTTAATGTTTATGTTAAATTAATATTGTGTGATTTAATTATGGATATTATACATAGATTTAATCTATAATGTTATAATATTATTATGTCATGTTATTGAATTCATGATTGTTAATGTTTACAAAAACATAAATTTACATGAATAGTATCTAGTTACTATAACATATAGCATAACCATAATGTATTAGTAATGTTTGAGAACATTAGTTGGTTATATTTATGATATGGGTAAATTAAATTATGTCTTAACACCTTAAAATATATATAGATAACAAAATTCATAAGATAGCCTATATAACGTAGTAATAAACAATGATTATGTTGTTATAATACTATTATTTTTAATATAATAACTGTTTGATTTACCATTTATATTAAAATAATATAATCAAATTTATATTAGAAACATAATTATTAAGGTCATGATATTGTTTATTTTAACTAGGTTATTGCAAATATTTCATTATGTCCTAAGACCAATGTATGAACTAAACCTAGAAATTGTTCAAAATGCATAGTCAATAGTGTTAATTCAAAGTTAATGTTAAATGAGTTACCCAATATTATAAATTTAGAAAATATAAATATGAAAAGTGATAAACTAAAACTAAAAAACTAAAAAATAATGACAAACTTTAAATCAAAGGGCAATATTTAAAGAATAAGAAATATATATGCAATGGAAAGAAAATAAGATGGGTGGAATAGAAGGGGATTAAGAGGAAAATTGAAGAAGACAATGTATTCATGCAAAGAGGAGAGAAAGATACAATGTAAAGGGGATATGTACCAATTTATCAAAAGGGAGGAAGATTTTCTAGATCGTATGATTTCAATTTAGGAGTTTTAATAATGTAGGTGTTGTTTAAATTTTGTGAAATCTAGAAAAATTTTGTGTGTAGGATTGACTTAAAGGTGTTTTTGTATTGTTTGACCACCGAAGTTCATTTATAATTACAATACCTATTAGAGGACTATGTATATTTCTTTCACAACATCATGAGAGTTTTATGGACTATGTATATTTAACTGTAGCACTATATAAAGACTATATATGTAACTAATTCATAAAATTGTGAGTTTATTTAAGTATAGACTATGTGTGTGATGTTATAGCGAACTATGTATAGACATATATTATTTTAAAAAGTAGAAATATATAAATTTTCTATGTACTTACATGATGAAATGGATTTATATGATACTCTATATATCATTTATTGAAGTTTACCTAGAATTTTGGTATGTATTTACACAAGTTGTGTACTTTTGTTATATAGATATATGAGCTATGTGTAACTTTTCCAAACCATGAAAATATATAAATTAATGGACTATGTATATAATTATTATTTAGAACCATGAGGAGAAATATGAATGCATAATGTATGAATTTGATACCTAAAACTAGGATTACACACACACACACACACACACACACACACACACACACACACACACACACACACACACACACACACACACACACACACACACACACACACACGTGCACTCTCTCTCTCTCTCTCTCTCTCTCTCTCTCTCTCTCTCTCTCTCTCTCTCTCTCTCTCTCTCTCTCTCTCTCTCTCTCTCTCTCTCTTTCATACACACACACACACACACACACACACACACACAAACTATGTGTGATTTATTATTCAAATAGTGAGAATATATATACATATTATGTGTATTTTTTCATTTAAAAACATCAAAGAGATATATGTATAAGCCATGTATACTTGACAAATTTAAATTCTAAAGTTGAATTGAGGAATAAATAGGGTTGATATATAATTTTGTGTATTATTTTCTATGAGTTTTTTTTAGGGTTGGTAAATCCATATTTAGGGATTGTGTGTATATTTTTATAAGCCTATCTCAGTTATAAGTCTTATACTTTATAATAATTTTATGCAATAGAAGACAATTATTATAATCTTTCTGCATATTACTATATCAAAATATAGTGTCGAATTATGAATTAGAATAATTTGATATTCTCATACACACATATACAGGGTGTATGGCTTGTATATTTATTATGTGAAAAGAGTATTAGCTATAAATATATATTAGGAAAATTATAGCGTATTATGAAATCATAAAACATTTATTATAAATATGTGTTGACATTAAATTAAAATATACTGGGATGTTACACATGTATTATTCAGATAATACAACTTGTAGTTATTTATTGGGTTGAGTAATTAGTTTTACACTTAAGATATATACTGAACTAAGCATAGGAAGATTAAATACTTGTATAAACTATGTGAGTGTTTGATGTCAATTTGACTTAATAAGAGCAAAATATGGATATAGATAGTCTATTGACTATAGTACCTGGTTTATTAAAAATATAGGGTATATTAATATATTAGGATGGTTCATACATTTATTTGTAAATAGAAAAGTTATAATGATTGAAGTTCTTGAATAGAAATATAAATGACTGTTGACATTTATATACACTACTTTATATATTAACTGAGTAATTACATATAGTACATGTTATAAATATATGTAGAATGTATAAGTGCTCATATATAATAAAAATATCGATATGAGGACTTAAATACTCATCTGCATATATAAAACATATAGGTGTTATTATATCTATAGTTTTATTAACTATTAAATATTATTCATAGGATCTCGAGGTTCGACAAACTATAACTACATGAGTATAGTCTCCTAAAAATATAACAAGTTGTTTAAATTAAATATTATATTTTTGTGAGAATTATGAATTTCTTTATCATGACTTTTGTTTGTAAGTGATTAGTTGTATATATGAACAATGGACTATGGTATTATTGTTCATTATATTTTAATCTACTTAATACAATTAGAAATTTGGAGTCTAAATATATATTATACCTAGTTGGTATAAATTGTACTTTGTATGCTTATTATTTATGTGATAAATAATATCATGGAGATTTATTCATACATTTGATGGACTAAATGTATGCATTTTAATTATTCTTATGTTTAACATGTTTTATAATTTCTAGTAGGAATTAATTTATATGAATATATTTGTTATATTTATATTAACCAAATCTCATATTGATGGTACTAACTAAGCAATGGAATAGACTTCACTAGCTTACTAGTGTCATCAATACTAGATGAAGGTAATTTGATCAAGTGGTGTGTATGAATTTAACTAATCCTAGAGATAAATAAATATTTGGAAATTTTGGACAAAGTAATGTTTAGTTAAACATTATCATTTCATATATTTTATTTACATGTTTTTTAAATATCATCTTAGAACTTATTTTCTTTATAGTACACATCATGTATTAGAAATCTTACAATAGATAGGTGACTGGATTCTTGAATCATCACTATATTCCCATCCTTGAAGAGAGGGATATTCCCTAATGGGGGATTGTGTGGGGTATTAATTATACATATTTGGTGTGAAAAAGTGCTTAGATGATGCTCTTCACCCACACAAGACTACTTATTTGGAGACTACACTTCAGATTACCATAAATACTAGAGTTTGGGAACTCATGATCCATGAAGGCTTGTATATTTTATATTGTATTATATATATTATTATTGAATCATTATTATTAATTAAAAGTAATTAATTACTCATTATACAATAGTGATTTTATTATTATAATAGACATGGATGGGAATCTGTAATTACTTTCTATATTTAGTTATGATTTGTTTCTTATTGATAGTGATTAGTAAATAACATATGTTACATGTTTTTATCTAACATACTTAGTGTGTTATGTTTGGGCCACTAATTTTATTCTTATGGTGAAATATGGTAAAATAATACATTTATTAAAATTTTAAAAATGTGTTATCATAGGTAGATCTCAGTGGGGATCTTACACTTTTTCACTCATTTCCTCTTGGTGTCTGTGTGTGTTGCTTTTAAATAAATGCAATAATTTGTCTATTGCTCGTCTTCTTCATTTTTAAGTCTTTTTTCAAGGACATATCTATAGATATGATGTATATTTTGCAAACATCGTGGTCAATTACATGATTTACAAAAATGTGAGAATGGTCATTGCTTCAGGTTCAATTATTAGATCACATTTTTAGAAAGAAACATTGAAGTTATTTCTCTAAGTGGATCTATACGACAAAAAAATGATATTATATTCAAAGAATAATTATTAGAGTTTATAAATGGTGATATGGATGTTTGATCCTCAAATAACATAATGGACAAATTTTTCATGGATCTCTTCAAGTGAATAGGTGGTAAACATGCAAAATTCTCATGAACATGAGATCAAACCTGATATCATATCTTCATTTATTATACGATTGAGATAGGTCAACTAGATATCAGTTGGTCAAATTGAGATATGAAGAAAAATTATTATAAGTAGGTGATCTAGCCTAATAGTGTATGTTCATTTAACATACGATTTAGATAGGTCAATTGGTAAGATCAAAACATAAAAATGGAAACCTTGCATTTTATTTATTAAATGAAAATGTAATGATGACTAAAGTTGATCCTAAATAAATTTTTTAATAAGTTCAAGTCATTATTTGTATCTAAATTCAATCATAAAAAGTTCTGAGAGAGGTTTGTCTTTTTGCATTTTAGTTTGTGTGAAAACAAATAATGAAAAATGTCCTCACATGCATTATCCTTTGAGATATGTGATCGCATCTACTAGGTTGAGTAGATGATGTCTTCATATACACTATCCATTAACATGTAATAACATTATGATAATTTTATTATCCATTATTTTATCAAAGATATGTTATCTCACAGTTGATCAAGTTTGAGTCAAATTTAAAACTTTGTTTCCAAATGGATAGGATACATGCCTACAAAACCAAAGTCTATGTTATTTGGATCCCTTGTAGTTTGAAATCCCAATTGAAGCTAGTTTTTATCATAGTTTTTGAAAATTTAAAAATTATCAAAATTATAAATAATTTTTGGCTATTTTTGGTTTGGGTCTAAGATTTTAAATTTTTAAAAACTTATAAATTAATTAATTAATTTAATTGGAAATCAAAGTTTAAAGAAAAATGTTTTATTTCCTAAATTGTGAAATTCATTTTAAATTTACCATGTCATGTAAAAATATTTTAACTTCTCTCATAACTGTGAAAAAATATCATTAAGTCTTTTCAAGTTGTACAAGTGCTTTGTATTTTTCCCTTAGTTGCACTAAATTGCCTAAACATTTTTTGAAGTCATGCAATTTTTATTTCAACCTTTACATGAAATACAATTGAAAAAAAAATTAATTGAACTTGTTTTTAATTATTTGAATTAAAATATGTAATTTTATTTTTATTCTCCCTACTACCATGCCATCTTGTGTATACTTCCTTGGGTTGTGAAAATAAATGTTGACAATACCCTAGTTACAATCAATTATGGTGGATAATTTGTAGGGTGAAATATTGAATTAGGAACTCTTAAAATAATTAAACCCTTCAATTATATATGTAGAAGAAAAAAAAAAGGTATTGTAACCCTAGTTTTTGGTAGTGCTTGGTCTAAGTGTTCAACATTCTATTTTAACTAGCAATCAATACCAATTTTCTTTGAGTGTTGAGGTATATGAACTTGGAAAAAGGAATAAATTTATAGTCTCACTATATGAAACAATTGTGGATCATAATAAAATGCCTTTTCAAGCACTATCCTAATAGAGCTATATGAGATAAGAGTTTGTGATCATGATCTTACCCATTTATCCTAATTTGCATACCAACATTAAATTTGTATTAGGAAACAGAAACATAAAATTGATGTGTATGATGAGTCCAATTTAATTTTGGTCTCATTATTAAAATATTCTAAACAATACAATAATTCAAATTAAGGTGTATAAAAAATGGTTATTACCCTTATGTATTAGATGATAGTTGAAGGACAAAATCATGAGGAAATAACCATCCTTGCCTCATATAATGGGAAGGAAACAATTTTATGAGATATTTTGAAGGTATTACTTTATATGGAAGCCCTAAAAGTCCCAACTATAGAAATATTTTACGGATATGAGAATAAATTTATTATATTGTCTTTAGTCTTTTCTAATGATAAACGAAGCTTTCGATACTTGGCGAAGAGAAACAGGTTATTTGTATCTTTTTGGAAATGATAAATCTTTATAAATTTTTTTGAAAATTAGACAAAAAATCTTAAATACTTATCTCATTAGAGATATGTGGGTGATATAGTGCATCTCCATTATCCTCAACATCCTCTTAACTCACCCTTTACAATTTATAGAAAACTTTTTTGCAACTTTAATCATCTCTTATGTAAAAGTACATGCAATAGTAAGCTACTTTATGGCCACTACTACCAAATTACCTTCCAATATGGGGATCATCCAAAATATACTCTGAAATGTATAGTTTATTTTCAATGTTTGTGGAGATGAAACAACAAACAAATGTTAAGAGGATGGGGAAATAAAATTATGTTAGTAGGAAATAATGCATATGTTCAATTCATGTGGACACAAGAAGTTTGTAAAGTGTTGGGAAAAGTTGAGGAAAGAACTAAAATGTATTGAACCATGTTATGATATTTTGGACTATGGGCATCCTTTCATGTTGAAAATGATTTTAAAATTCCAAAGCAAAAACTTGTTCCAATTATAATAAAACTCAAAAAATTGAAGCAAAAAAGGCAAATAAACTTGAATAATAGAAACTAAAAATGAAAATGAAATAAATACAAGAATAAATTAATATATTAGATAATTATTCTGATGGCTCACAAAAATTATTCATAGGTATAAGTCTAATAGGTAAATTTATAGCTGGTTACTTTCATGTCATGGACCAAATAGAAAATTTAATTTAATTATGGCATGATGTTATTGTTGTCATAACAAAGATTAAAACAAATTGAATCCAAAACTATAGTTTAATTTCTTAAAATCTCAGTGTGATCTATTCCATCCAGCCTCGCCAACACACCAACTATTTCATGTTACTAATGATGTTATTGTTAAAGGTATAACAAGGAATTTATTTTGGTTTCCTAAATAAAATATAAGGAATATGTTTTCGTGAGGATATTTTTTTCCTATAGACTCAACATAAAGTGATATATATATATATATATATATATATATATATATATATATATATATATATATATATATATATATATACACACACACACACACACATACATACACACGAAGGGTAATATCAATATTTTATTGTGTGAAGTTCTTCTTGGCTAACCATGGATGTTATAAAAAGATCATCTAGGATTGGATAAAGATCAAATAATAAGGAAATGATACAATTATATGATTTCAAATATAGGTGGCATGGGCATAGGGGGCACACAATATTATGATTATGTAATATATATATAATCTTTATTAGGTGATCCATATATATATTATACACTATAAAAATTACCATGTTATATAAGTTCTATGGGAAAATAATTTTTAGAACAACTTAACTCAAATTTCATATGAACCATCATTAAATTTTAATGGTGACAATCCTAAAAAATACCATTTTGGATAAGTAGAGTCTCAATTATATATAAGGACATACTAATTAGAACATATGTCAAGTAAGAGGAATTATTTGTAATTTATAGTGGTAAATTTTGTAAGGATAAACTCATAAATGTAATTCATGTAAATTCACGACGTCAACTTTGTAACTCATGATTCATAATTGAATTTGGTTTAAAGATCATAATTTCACCTCTAAACTTTTCAAATTATGCAATTTATATTTTTTACTCTTGTATTTGGTCTAAAAAATATAATTATGGATCTCCACTTTTCAAGTCATGCAATTTCTCTTTTGCACTATTACATGTGGTGAAATTAAACCAACTAATGTTTACACCATTTAAGTGGTGCTTCTACACCATATAAAATGAAAAAAAGTGGTTACACACTATAACCACCTTCCCATTTTATAAATATGAGTTCTAGGCTTATTATAAAGGGATTTTTGAAAAATAGAACTATGAGACATTTTTGGAAGGAGAGATTATATTTCAACTCAACAATGACCAATATAAAGAAGGATATTTGCAAACTATGTTTAGATTCTCTTCATGAATTATGATTATGTGTATGATTCATTTTTATTCAAATATTTTCTTTCAAAACATTGTCATAACTATTATCAATTAGTCTTAATGTTGAAATTGCATAATATAATTTATTTTTGAACCTATGTCTATTATTTCCACAAATGTGAAATATCAATGAAATTTAATCAATATTTTAATTATCTTCTATGGGTAAAAATGGGATGGTTATATTTGTTTTGGTATTAGTATCAAATAATAGTCTTAACATATGTTTTGCATTCTTAAGGGTGTAATTATGTCTATACCACCCATTGAATGAGAAGATATTTCCATGAGCACAATGTTTCTCCTTCTTAGGATATTCTAGTGAATATCTATGTTTAGTCAGCTAGAGTCATCCTTCATTTTTCATAGGATTATCATGGTAGCTTAAGTGTTTAACTAGATATAATAATCCCTTTCTCATTTTATTCCTTTCCTTTCTCTATTTCCCACTATTCCCTTCATTCACCTTATTTCTTTTTTATCTCTTTTTCATAATTTCTTATTAAAAGTAAAAAACCTCTATAGAAATATTTTTTTATGGATAGTTGTGAATAAATCATTCCCTATTTTATCCTTTTGTATTTTAATAATCTATTTGTCCCTACGTTACTAAATAACATAAGGACTCAGTTCCCACGCTATTGACTTAAAGTCACCAATTTATCCCCCTAACAATTTTATAACCAACAAATACTATATTTAATTTATTCTTGAATTTATTATTTTAACCAATCATTTTATAAATCAAGTTGGGGTTTATATTTTTTAACTATTACATTTTATTTATATATAAATATACAATATATAAGACATTATTATGTGTAACTCTAAGCTATCTTATATTTTTTAATCTTAATTAATTTTATAGACATTATTTGAATTATGTTTTATTTGTATTTATTGGTTTATATGTGATATACCCTACTCTATATGAAAACAAATTGTCAGTACTCCAAGACAACATGAAACGATATTCAAATTAAATTAGGGATTTTAAAATATAATAAATAAAATGGCATGACTCAAGGATGGTACAAAAATAAGTTGACACACTTTTTCTAATAGGTTCTATGTGGTGTTTTAAAACTTGATAAGTGTTTGGTGTAATATATTCAATTTTTTTAGATGACATTTTAAAATTGGGTGGAAATTATTAATGATAATGTATATTATAAATTTTCTTCTTTTAAATCATTTAGGTTTCATTTTTGAAGCATTTTTCTTATATATGTGGCAGCATTTATAGGAAAGAAGTAATATAATTATTTATTTATAATTATGGTAAATAATAATAGATAATTTTTATAGGAAAAAATAAGTATATTACATGTAAATTATTAGAAAGAATTAAATTATAGTCAGTTGCAAGGAAGAAGAATCTGACAAATATTTTTCAAGAAATAAGCAATATTACTCACACTTGTAGGAAAGAATAAATATATATAATTGGTGGAAAATAATTACATAAATTTAAAGTTATTGATATCATATATGAAGGTCAAAATGGTATAAAATCATTAAATACAAGTTTTGAATTTTTATGGACATCTAACTTCTCATGGTTTTTTATTTATAACTTTCACTATAAATAATGATTGGGATACTAATGTAATGGATGAGAATGAAGAAAATGAAGATGGAAAAAGGGTAGAATACCCTCAATTTTTGAATTCAAAATTGGGCTTGAAAACTAGTTTAGGTCTGATATATCTAAGGAGGTTACATGGGAGATTCTAGGTGACTCATAGGTTAACAAAAAAAGATAGTCTAAGGAGAAGCAATGCTTTAGGTGTCAATATGCTAGTACAATAAATACTACAGAGGGGCCTACCACACAAGGCCCTATTCTAATTTGTAACACCTTATCCTAGGTTGATAGAGTTTTGGGAAAGTGATCAAAGGGTATTGATGTAGATGTCCATCTAGAACCATCTCTGAAAGATAACAAATATTGGGTCTAGGTTCCTGACACTCTCATTGAAAATGATGATTGGATAATGGATCTTTTTATCTTGGTAAATTTAAATGGGTTTAGGCCTAATATTAATTCATTTATAAAATGAGCCAATAATATATTGAAATTAATAGGTCAAATCAAGGTTATGGCCCTTGCCAAAAATTTATTATTAGTCAATTTTAACATCCAAGAGGATTATTTTGAAGGTATGATGGAGGAATTATGGTTTATGGTAAAATATAACATCTCCATAAGGTGTTATAAACCTGGTACCAACCTGAACAACCCAATAATATAACATATTTTAATGTGGTTATCCCTTTCCAAGCTCTTATTGAGATATTGGGACCTTGTAGTAATTATTGAAATAGTAAGGTCTCTTGGACAACCCATCATGATTGATATGATCACAATATATCATTATAGGATGGTTGCATCTTGTTTATAGTTATTAATCCCTATAGTGAAACTTCTTCTCCATTCTATTAAGCTTAAATCTAAATATGGGGTTGGGTCTTAAAATATTATCTACTAAAATCTTGCTTTGATATTTAAAAAGTGTAACACGCTTAGCCATGTTATTAAATATTATCCTAAACTCCTTAAAACTCCTTAACCTACCAATAAATTTTGGTCTAGAAAATTGGATCACAATGGAATCAAGACCACCCTAGATTTAAGTGGTAAAACTATTAAACATGCTACTTCTTTGAAATCCCCAGCTACCTTTGTCCCTTTATCTGGTTATGAGTGCTTCTCCTACTCTAGAAACTATAATCCACAATCATTTATAATTAATCTATATTATAAGTTGTTATTTTGGTATTTTAATAATTAAATCCCCATAAGATAGGAAAGCAAACCTTTGACTAAATTTTTCTTGAATTTAGGAAATAAGGAAAATATTTTAACTTATCCAATTTTAGAAGGTTAAATTTATCATAAGAAGGTAGAGAACACCCCATTAAAATAAAAGGGATCCCATTAGAAAAAGGTAGTATCCATTTCAAAATATCTTGGGTAGTGTTACATAATAACCCCCTCTTAGGAACTTAAAGGGGAAGAATAAAATTAGACCTAGGTGAAATTAAAAAAAGGGTATAAAGAAAATAGAGATAGGCAATGGACCCAAAATCCAAGGTAGAACTCATAAGTATATGGTTATAAGGAAAGATATAGATAATTACATAGACAAATGTGGTCAAAGGAAACTTAAATTCACCAAACATAAAATAATTAGGTTATTTTGTGGAATGTAAAGGGTTTAAATAACCCTAGAAAAGATAAGCTTTTCAATAATATTATAAAAATAAATGAGTCACAGGTCATTATCTTACAAGAAATCAAAATTGATAACATAATGTTTAATAAATGTATCAATAAATTATGGAAAATATCTAAAAATTGTAGTTTAAGCTCTAATGGGTCTTCTAGAGGTATTTCCACTTTATGGAATAATCAAGAAATAGATGGGGAAGTAATTTTTAGGAACCATAATCATCAAGAAATCCTATTCCAAAATAAATAATCTAAAGAAGAATAGATCTCTTCAAATATATATGATCCCAATTTTATAATAGTAAGGAGGAAAATATGGGTATATTTAGTGGCTTTTATAAACTTTTATAACAATTTGAAATGGATCCTGGTTGGAGATTTCAACTCCCCCTTGACCCTAGTAGAAAAAGGCAATTTGAAAAACTATTTGGAAGCATGGCAGAGCTAAATGACCTCATTTATAAAGTAGGTTTGATAAACATGGATCTAAAAAGAAATAAATTTACATGGACAAATAAAAAAATTGGCCCAAATATAATTTAAGTAAGACTTGAAATACTTTTGGTGTCCTTAAATTGGGACATTCATTATTCCAACATTTTTTACTCTCTTCCTAGAATTACATCTGACCACAACCCTACTATCCTTGAATGGTATTTGGTCACCAATTTTAAAAATGTTCCATTTGGATTTGAAAATATGTGGATCCACCATCCCAATATTTTTTAATCTATCAAAGATTAGTGGTAAGATCATTTATATGGAGTAAATATGTATATCTTAGTCAAGAAACTTAATCAATCACCTGAAAATCAAATTATAAAATGGAATAGAGAAGTCTTCTATAATATATTCACATAAAATAAATAGATAGAGGATTAAATTATTATATTAGAATAATTTTTTTCCATCCATGGGTATAATGAACAATCTTACACCAAGAAAAAGGGACATCTTAGTATCTACCACAAACTTAAAGCTAAAGAAGAATATTTTGGAAACTAAAGTCTAGATGTTTATGGTTGAAGAAAAATGATAGGAACATAATTTTTTTCATCAACAAGCATCAAGAAATAGAAGTATAAACCCAATCCTAGAGTTAATGCTCAAATATGGAAAGAAATGCAAAGAACCTGATGTTATTAACACTCATATTATCTCTTTATTTATGAATATACTAAAGTAAAATGGATCACCTAATGCAAATGTGGAATAAAAATTTATGCATAATATACCTTGTTTTCTTATGCCAATAGACAATGAAGAACTCTTCAAGCCTCCTTTAGCTGATGACATTAAAGTAGTGGTTTTCTCCATGGAGGGTGTTAAATCTTCTAGTGTATATGGGTTTACCCCATTCTTCTTCCAAAAATTCTAAGATATCATTCATCTGGAGGTGGAAGAAACTACTACTGAATTCTTTAGAGCTGGTACCATTCTAAAAGATATCAACAATATGTTTTTGTCCTTATTCAAAAAAAAATGAGGAGAAAATGATCTTAAGTAATTTAGGCCTATAAGTTTATGTAATATAACTTAAAAAAAAAAATTCCTTGTTATTGGTTTGAAGGATTCAACCCATACTTGAAAGAATCATTGATGAGCACTAAGGGGCCTTTGTTTTTGGAAGATAAATTATGGATGGCATTATCACTATACACAAGGCCATCCACTCTACAAAAACTTATAATAAACATGGTATGTTTATAAAACTTGAAATGAATAAGGATTATGATAGAGTCTTGTGGATACTATTGATGAAAACTCTTGAAACATTTGGCTTCAAATCTATCTTTAGAAACCTTATTTATAATTGCATGTATACAACCAAGTTTTCGGTGATTATCGATGGTATACCCAAAAGATATTTCTTTGGAACTAGAGGATTGAGACAAGGGGATACCCTATCACCTTAATTATTCATTATCCTTACTAAATTGTTATTCAGACATATTTAGGTGAATAAAAATCAAGGTCTAATCAAAGTTATCATGGTGGCTCAGGGTATCAACATAGTTATGCATGAGGTATTTGTTATTGACAATTTTTTACTTGGGTAAGCTTTGGTTGATGTAAAAAAGGCTTTAATAATATCCTTATGGAGTATGATAAAGTATCCAATCAGTGCGTTAATTTATCCAAAGTTTTAATTTTCTTCCTAAACACACAAGTAAGTCTACAAAAAAGTTGGCCTCTCTACTTAGATGAAATATAACCTCTTTCCCTTCCAAAAATTTGGGTACTCCCCTATTTATTAGGAAATTGAAGATGGATTTATGTATTCCTCTCATTGATCTAATCCAAAATAAATTGGTAAGATGTAAAGGTCATCTCCTTTCTCAAGCTATAAAGCTCTAAATTTTCAAAAGTTCAATCCAAAGCACCTTGATATATTTCATGTCTATTTTTAAGTTACCAAGAAAGATTACTGATAAGATAGAGTAAATTCATTTCAAGTATTTTGGGAAAGGATCAAAGTATAAATTCAAATTCTAACTTGCCTAATGGGAAAAAGTTTTTCTTCCAAAATCCAATGGAGGACTAGGCCTTAGAAAACTAAGAAACATGAATAAGGGTCTCCTCATTAAATTAGGATGGAAAATTCTAAAGGAATATGAAAAATGGATTCAAATTATCAAGGCAACATCCCTAGAGGTAAATAATTAGGACCACTAACTCTGGAAGGATGGATTAAATGATGGGCCTGCTATTTGGAAAGCCATCTCCTATAGAAAAAAGATCCTCCATAAAAGATGCATATGGAAGATTGGGAATAGGGAAACCATGAACTTATGGGATGATCCATGTATAATATTGGATACCAATAATCTTGGATAAATTTAAGCCAAATATCCAAAAACTATTTGGGGACTAAAGTCAATATGTATTTGTCTATGGACACCAAAATCCCCATGTGGAAACCCCTACTTCTAGATCCTATTAATGAGGAGAAATCCAAGGAACTATTTGTTACTAATATGGAAATTCAACACATTCACATCCCTTATCTCCCAAGGGAAGACACTCTTATCTAGTATGAAGAAGAAGGAATTCATTTCTCTATGAATCTATTTATAAGGTGGACTAAGGATTGGTTGATGAATGAGAGGTTTGGTTCCCTCTCTAGATTAGACACCTAACTCCTAAGGTTAACATTTTTATATGGATTGTAGCATAGAAAAAATTTCTCACCATTGACAAGTTGGTCAAGTGTGGAATGAATCTCCCCAGTTGTTGTTCCCTCTACCAAGCTTCTAAAGAATCTATCAATCATCTCTTTTTGGAATTCTCTTTTAGCTCATCTATCCTAGATATTCTACTCCAATGTTTCCTTATTTCTTGGGTGTGGCCCAACACTCTCTAGAATTTGGTAACTTGGTGTAAACCTCCTTATAGAAGGCCCTCCTTAAAATTTTTGTGTTAATTAGCTCTCCCACACTTATTTTGGGCCATTTGTAAAGCAATGAATGATCACATTTTCAAAATATCTCTATAGGTTCTATTTTTTGGCATCTATGTGCCTCTATCTTAGATAAATGGAAAACCTTATATCCCAAAGATAAGTTAAATTGTTCCCCAATAGATTATTCCATCTTCAATTGCTGAAAAATATCTTAGATTGTTAAATTTACATATCAATGGCACTGAGGTGTACTAACAGATGGTCCCACCCCTAATAGGGTGGATGAAACTTAACTTTAACAAAGACTCTAAAGGTAATCCAAGCAATGCTAGGGGAAGGGGTGTCATCAAGGATCATGAAGGCATGCTTTTAATTAAATGTGTTGGACTACTATGTCACCAAATAAATCATGTTGTTGAATCTATGGTAGTCATATGTGGTATTAAATTTACTTTTTGAGCTTGCATTCCTAAGATAACTATCAAGGGTGACTCCCTTAGTATTATAAATTTTTTATTGGAAAAAAGTATCCCATACTACACTATAAAATATATTATTGATGATGTCTAAAGTATTATACCCACCTTCTAGGAGTCTTCCATTACCCATATATACTATGAGGGAAACACTACCACTAACTGCCTATCCAATTTTGGGGTGGAATGAAAATGAATGGCCATGGGGGATAATGCTAACTCAGTCCTAGCCCAAATTTTAAAAATCATCACCAATGATGACACAATAAATACTTAAATACACGACATATAACATGCATGCTGGAATTTATTCTCGAGGTGTAGAGAACTTCACCCCCCAATAGTTTCATAATTTGAAAATTACGGATTTTATATCTTGCACCCACAACGTTAATCACAACCTTCAAGGTTAACTATTATAGTCTTATTTTATAATTTCCAATCACACTACTTAGAGTGGAAGAAATGTAACCAATATTAAATGGGTGGTGACCATGATTACATGCAACTAGTTTCATGCATCAAGGTGCATGGGAATAAGAAAGTCTGGAAGAAGTTAAGCAAAGGAGGAATTATGGAATATATGCTAAGGATAAAATTCCATGACAAGGTCCTTTCTAAGGAGTTAATTGTATCCTAGAATAAACAAGTTGTAATATTGAGGGGGATGAAAATCATAGTGTTTAAATAATGTATCAGTGAAGCCACAGGGATGCCATACGAAGGTGCATAAGCCTACAAAGACAAAAGTCCTAAGTTAGAGTTAATACATAATTTTTTTAGAAAATATGTTGTGTTAAAGATCAATAAAAATGGATTTCCCAAGAAGGACCTACCTCATAGATGGTCATATGTATATTTACAAATCATGAAATATATGACCTTATAAGGAAAATTTACTTTGATATTTTCACGTCACTTTTTACTTCTTAACCATTTTTGGGGTTATAGAATTAGTTTTCCATACTACTTGCTTAACTACCTTGAATCCACTACCCTCATTTTCTAGGTCAGTGATAAAAATAATATAATATACCATGGTCTTATCCTCCTTAGTGAAGCAAGGTGAAACATTGCATGGTAAATACATTCTCCCAACTAAAGGTTCCCTTTCTAAAGACACTCCTATGGAATAACCCTCTTGAGAATAGCCTAGATGATGACCCTTATAAGGAATATTTTATATTTTAAATAAATGAGTAATTATCCCCAACTCATACCCTCCTAATATCCTCCCCCCATTTTACACTCCTCCCAAATGCCATTCTATGTTCCCCTAAGCCTCTTCAAGAAAAAAATCTAGAACCCTGACCACTCTACCAAAATGTATGGTTAGTCCTCAAAGTAGGGATCTCATTAATTTGGTATATAAAGAGTTTGAGTAGATCAAGAAATTGGGTAATTGATTGGATAAATTAGAAAGAATTGGGATGGCCTTTTCAATGCTTATAAGAGATTAAAATGAATTGAAGGCATAAACTTTTTAGCTCAATCAAAAGATGGATAGGTAAAAATAAAATACTATTTCTTGGTTAGGTAAAGAGGGTAATAAATGAGTGGGGAAGGATCTTATAGAATACATCCAACCTTTCCCAAAGGCAAAAATAAGAATATTAATTCCTCAACAGAAGGTAAGAGAGACTATTCTAGAGGGCCCTTCAAAATGCACTCAGAGATGTACCATTCATATTATACTACTAGAGAAGAATAAAAATAATGAATGAGTTTATTTAAATGTGGAATCATCCTTAGAGGAGGTCTGATGTTAGTCCTGGGGTTTTTTCTATTTATTTTTGTGCTAATTTTACTTTCATATGGGTAATTATCAGTTAGTTTTTGTTTTTGGACTTCTACATGGATACCCTTGGGGATTAGTTTCATGACTTTTGGTATTGTATTGTTTAAACTTTTGGTTAATTAATCCTTGTAAAATTATAATTATTTTACCTATCAAATTAAAAAAATTATAACATTTATAATTTTTTATTTTTTCATAAATACTTAGAATAAATACCATTATTTTTTCGATAGATAAGTTACATAATATATGCTTTCCCATTTATTCTCATTTTAAATAATATAATTTATTCTTATGACTCATAAATATTTTATTTCTATAACTAAATTTTTGAGGTAAAAACATTACTTATATATTTTTTCTTTAATATCTATGCTTTTCTCACTTCAAAAACTAGATATACAAAATTTAAAAACTTTAAATTTAAACACTATTGGGAAAAAGTAATATTTTATGTTTGCCTTTATTCCTTTGAAATTTTATCACTTAATGTAATTTTAAATAATTTTTATTGTATAATATCTAAATAAATTAATTTAAAATTTGAATTCATAAACAATTCAAAAAATTCTATTTAAAAATAATTCTCATTCATATTTTAGCAATTTGTTGTCATATAAAATGTCAAAATTGGTAGATTGAGTGTGGATTGTGACACCCAATCCATAGGTACCTCTTGCATGCTCTCATGACCCTTATATCCACCTTTTCACTAGTTTTAATTCATCCATAGACTTCTGGAACCTCATTCTAGCTCAACTAGACTCCATTTTCCATGTTTATTCCATCCCCCAAGTCTTGAGCCTATAGGAAAGGAGTATTGGGGTTGGACTATAGCACTGGAACCTAGGATGTCAAATTTATAGTGCTCTTATCTAATCCCATTTTAAATGCAAATCATAGTCTACTTTTGAATTCTATTCTTCATTGTGTCGATCTATTGGTCATGGGTTAAATGTATTCACAGTAGGTCAAATACTCTAAAGAGGGATCAAGCAATATGTAGTTCTCCTAATTCATGTTCTTTGTGGAATAGTGTTATGTGGATGTAAAAATACCAAATTTAGAGTGTTTAAGGTGGATAGGGATTGGTGTGAGGGTTTGAATATGTCAGTAGTTGTATTGGATGGCTATATGTAGAGAATAGGGAAATTTTATTTAGTGGTCTTGCTTGCTTTTATAAAATTTTCCAATGCCCTTATAAATTAAATTTGAATGGGATTTTATTCCTATTATTAATAGGCAGGCTGACATAGGGATAGGGGACAAAACCCCAAAAACTCAAATCTTTGTGACTAGTTTAGACAATAGTGATAGGACCTAGACTATAGTATCAAACCTCAAAGTGTCTTATTTTTGGCACTATTGCCCTTTCATCAAATGAAATCAAGATCCTGGTTCATGAAACTATCCCAGTGCTACACAACTAGTTTCAACATCTGTCTCAGTCATCTTAGTCCATTTTTAAGCTAGGTTGTATTTCTCCTCTTTTATTACTATTTTTAGAAAGCTACAAAAGTTAAAAATATTATACAAATTAGTACTATAATTATTTCAATATTATTTAATAATTTATTGTTCTATACCCTGAACTAAACTATGAATATAAATCCATTTTTCCCAAAATATTTAAATCATTTGGTGAACCTGAATTACCTCATTTATGCCTAATAACCCTAGAAACCCTAGGGTAAATTCCTTGCTAATTTTTTCCAATATTTTTTTGATTTTTTAACTACATATTTAAATCATAAATTTATATTAATTTTTAAAATTCCTTATTAATTTTAAAAATAATTTACACCAAACCCTAGTCAAATATACAAGGTCCTTTTGTGTACAAAAACCCTAGAGACCCTGGGGTAAATTTTTTGCTAATATTTCCAATACTTTTTTGATTTTTTTATCTACATATTTAAATCAAAAACTCACATTAAAATTTAAAATTACTTAATAGTTTAAAAAATACAATTAAAAAAACCTTAGTTTCATATATTATGTCTATTTATTTGCTTGAGCTATCACCTTATAACTAAAATAAGATTCCACATAGAAACAAAAATGGATATCACTTATTTACACATTTCTTGTATTTATTGCAAATAGTAAGGAGACCATACTTAGTCCTATCATGTAAATGAATGATGAATTTTAGCATATGTTAATACAAATTTTCATTATTTACATTTAATTATTACTTTTTATAATATGGGATGATATTAAGAAAGTTATTGTTAAACATGTTAAGATACATATTACCTCACCTCCCTTGGAGCCTCTATCCTATGTCGAGTTATGTTGAATGGTCCATTTCACTCTTCCCTAGGTCACTACCCATTACCAAATAGCCTAGTTTACACCCTTTTTCCCTCTACCACCTTGACCTATCAATTATCTATGATGTCCTCCCATAGCTACTATTAATCTTATATGTCTAGTAGATAATGTGGTTATAGCTATTACTCAAAGTTCCACCATGCCTCCCCCACCTAGTCAAGAGCCCTACATAGGTGGATCCACATAAGGCATATGATATTGTTGATCAGTTGAGAAACACACCAACTAATATTTCTATGTTACAACTACTTCAAAAAGCCAATGTATTTAAGGACATTCTTTAGAAACCTCTCACTTAGAATTATATGCCCATTGATTTAGAGCCTTCTTATTTTACATCAGTGGTCAACACATTAAAAACTATATAAGATGTTATTTCTTTTGATCATGAGGACATAACATCTCAGATAGTTATTGATCAAAATTTACCATTATTCATACAAGCTCAAGTCAAAACTAGTGTAGTTAAGAGAGTTTAAGTTGATAGCAGTTATGGACTTGATATATGTAATATTACATTCTTATAGACCATGGGAATAGATATGGAATTTATGAAAAAATCATATAAGAATATTATAAGTTTTGATGATATACCATAATAGACATTAGGAACCATTTCTTTGGATATCATTGTAGTGCCCAAAACCCTCTCTATATAGTTTTAGGTCATGCTTGGTCCTCTTCATTGTAATATTTTACTTTGATGACCTTGGATACACACTATGGGGGAGTTTCCTTATACTATTCATCGATGTGTTAAGTTTATCCATGATGGATACCTATACACATGCCTAGTAGATAACCATCCATTAAGATATTGTCAAATTATAGAGTCATTTTCATCTATTTTGTTAGATGGGACACCTCTTATCATAGTTTAGTCACCACCTCATCACATTTATCTTGATCAGATACATACATATGATGTAGGAGAGACTATAACATCTCATACTCCTCCACTTACATTTGTGTCCTCAACTCTAGATACTCAACCAATCATAGTAGCTTCAACCATTTCAACTACTCCATCAGTCATAGTTCCTACACTAGATATAATTATACAGTCATTGACAATAGTTCCAATAGTACTGATTGATTTGATAGTTAAATTTACTCAGATAGCTATAGATACTCTCACAACATTTCTATCTTCTACTACTACAATTGATGAGACTACTATATCATAATTACCCCTTGTGGTAATTTTTAAATTACCATATGTAAATGATGTTGATACAAATTCCTAGGCTACTTCAGATGATGATACAACACCCATACTCATAGATGACTATTTATGTGGATTGATCTTTAATCTAGTTAGCCTAAGAGAGTATCAAGATGACTCTAGATCTCTCATTACACATCCTACATCACTCTTAACATCTTTTAATACAATCTCAACTTATACTCCACATTCATGGCCATAGATAGATCACTTAGAACATACATCTCACATGGTTACCTCTATGGATATAGAGCCAATAATTCATATTTAGATAGGTAACATATAACATCAACCATAAATAATACTTCAGATTTTACTTGATCATGTATTAATCACACTACTTATAGTATGACACAAATCTATTAGCAAGTTGTCATAGGAAGATGATTTCTCATTTTGCCTCTTTCACAAGATCATACGGCATGATAGAAACTCATGTAAAAATTTATTGTGGATATTAGATAAATTATAGGTTTAATGTACTATTAAAATTACATCACCACCAACACCAGTTTCACCACTTACATAAAATCCATCTACTATCTGAACTAAACATCCCAAAGGATAATCAACATCTTCACCACTAGAGCAACCTTCAGTTCACCTTTGATAAGATGATACCATGTATAAAGAGTATATGGTATATGATGATACTTATGATTATGATATTGAGTCATTTAATGATTATCATGATCCCTTACTCCATATTTATCCCTAATGAGCTCCATCATTGGACCCTTTACCCCCTCTAACCTAGTCTTTTACATCATTGTGCACATATTGCTAATTACTTGTATATAGCTTCTTTTTAATTACTTGTACATAGTTTCTTTTTTTTCACTTGTACATAGTTTATTATTATTTCTTATACATAATCTTATCATGATTTATTTTACAAAGATTAATTCAAAAATACCAAAAAGAATTCAAATATTTCAAAAATATAAAAACATTCAAAACATTCAAAATACAAAAACAATATAACATTTTAAAATACAAAACCATTCAAATAATTAAAAAACACTAGAAATATTTCAATTGTATGCATTATCCATGCTTTACATTTATACTAACATGTTAGACTTATTTTTTGATGTTCTCTGCTATCATATGTCAATTTATCTACATTACCATGCTTCACTTTATCTTCTTGGAGTGTGTGTAGTGACATCTATATCTTTCATTGCTTCATTCTACCCATTGAGGGGGTATCATACTTCTATATTCAAGACATATATGATACATTTACCCATTGGGGGCATCTTCTACATGACTACACCATCTAGGTTATGTCATTTCTATAACACACACTTTAGTTATCATGTTGATGTACATTAATTACTAACTTACATAAATTAATCTATCAAAACTCACTGATATATATATATATATAACTTTAATATTTTTTAGCATATACTTAGTCTTGTAATCTATGTTTTTCATACTTTCACTTCTTGCTTTGATTAGTTAGATGCAATTGTATTTCCAGTATTTACATGCCTTCCTTTCTTTCCTTAAATAGTTAAATGTGATTTTATTTCTCATTTCTTGTTTTATCTCTTGAGTGTGCCTTAGGAAATTTTCCAATGTCATTTACTAGTGCTCTTCTATGTGATTGTGGCCCTCATGCCAACCTTGCTTGTTTCCAATCATATGTGTATATGCCATTTGAACATGCCTTATATGCTTGCTTTCTAGTTTCAGTGACATGTGCCCATGTCCCTTGTTTAATTGGCCCCTTGACCACTCTTGTATGATTCTTACTTCTTGCATTGTGTGTTTGTTACTTGTTACTTATTAATGTATGCAATTCCATGATATACATCATGAATTTTATTTCTATCTTGGATTCCATGATGGACATGATGCTCCATCTCTCCTTGAAAACTAACAACTAACATTTCTAATTTCAATCTAGTACATTTCACATGTTAATACATTGTTATATATGTCTAGGCATACCCCTATTTATCTAACAATCTCCAATACAAATTATGTTATATCTTGAGACATTATTTTGATCATTATTACTATATCATGTATTTCATAGCATAACACACTTGCAGGGCTCTTTCTTTTGAGGATAGTCATTGTGGGGTCCTTATTCCTACCCTAAAAATATGGGACAACAAATAGGAGTTTTATCATAGAGATCATAACTCCTACTACTAGTCACAAAATTAGTTTTTAGAACATTCAAAATAATAATCAGAGGTCAAACTAGGTATAATAGACAAAAAAAATAGTGATGATTATAGAACAATCATCAGTTTTATTCAAGGACAATAACACTAAACATGGATAATAGTTCTAGATAGTAGGGTGTCTTATTTACAACTCCTATCCAAATAGAAAGAAAACTAGAATTTTTAGAAACAAGTAGAAAGGTTAGCTAAGCTATAGTTTTGCTAGATACAGATTAGTTTAGATTCAATAGTTTTAGTATAGTTTTTATCAAATAATCAAGATATAGGGGGAATCATTTGTGGCATGATATATCTCACTTTTAGTTTCAAATTAGGTAGTTGGTATGACTTCTAGATCAGAATCCATGTTAAAAACACTAATGATTGGGGGCAATGTGCATGACATATTGATCTTATTTTCTTTCAAATTTTAGTATATTACCTAAGAATTCTTAGTAGTTGCATGTCTTACTTCATCTATAGTTAGTTGACATCATTTCAAAATGGATTTCATATATTCCTAACCTCCACATTCTTGAGTGGTTTCCACATAGGCCTAATTTCTAATTTTAGAGTGGCTTTCATACAAGCCTAATCTCCTCCTTATAGAGTTGGCCAAGATTAGCCTAGTTTCTAGTACACATTAAGATATTTATGCCACATTGTCAGATTATATCACATTCATGGGATTTAGGAGCCATCTCATATGACACACATTCATACCAGTATCTAATTATAGCTTCACTTCATCAGGCAATGATGGAACCAAAGTTCTAGCCAGCCTTTGTATTCTTGAGCCACCTACTCAGAGGGTTTGGACACATAGTCCAAACATCAATTATCACATGCATGATCACCTAGCTTCACGTAGTGGGTGGTGATGGATCCAAAGGGATAGCCTTTGCATTCTTGAGACACTTCTAGAGAATTGAGCACTCAGATTCATTCATGATATTACTCTTGGTACAACACATACCTAGCACACATCGAACATCACTTAGCATCATAATAGGTTTTGTATTGATTCATGTACCCAATAAGGTGTATTCATTTCTTTCTCTCTTACCTATATTTTGTACATTCTTATTTTAGATATAGTGTATCTAGTAAGAACTGATTTACTCCTCATTTTTATTTTTTAGATTTAAACTTCATGATGTTCTCTCTCTATGCACACCTAAAATCACATAGCTTCATGGGATTCACCCTTGTAGATAAGTTTAGGTACACTTTATACTTTTCTTTTATCCTAGTATTTTACTTTGCTACGTTACTAAATTAAAGGTGGGGAAAATTTAGTCTTATAAAATGCCAAAATTGGTAACTTGAGTGTGTCTTATGACACCCAGCCCATAGCTCCATTTTGCATGCTCTCATGACCCTTCTATCCATGCTTTCATTGATTCCTAGTCATCCATAGACATTCAAAACCTTATTCTAGCTCATCTAGTCTCCATTTTCCATGCTTATTCCATCCGCCTAGGTCTTGAGCATGTAGGACAAGAGCACGGGGGTTTGACTATAGTATTAGACCCTAGGGTGTCTCATTTATAGTGCTCCTATATAATCATATTATGAGCCTAAATTACCATTTCCTTATGATTTCCATTCTTCATTATGTTAGCCTATCATGAATACATTTAACCCATGACCAATAGATCTCTATAAAATCCTAGTCAAAGTTTATTTATAAGGGGGTTGGTAAATATTATAAAAGTAAGAAAGAATACAAGCAAAACCACTAAATAAAATTTACCTATTCTCTACATACAACCATCCAATATAGCTACTAGCATATTCAAACCCTCACACTAGTCCCTAGCCACCTCAAGCACTCTTAGTTTGGCATTTTTACATCTACATAACACTATTGCATAAAGAACATCAAGTGGGAGAATTACATATGTCTTGATCACTCTTTAGAATATTAATATGTAGGTAGTGTACCCAAAAAAGGGGTGTGGATACACGTTTAGTGTATCTTATAAACACTAACCCCCATTCTTTCTCAAGTTTTATTCAAGCATAATTAAGGCCTAGAATTTGATATTAGATCATATCTATAAGGAGCTCTATCAACATTTAGGATCTAAAATTTCACAAGTAGGCTCACATAGGGATGGTGGATAAAACCTATAAAATTTAGATCTCTATGAATAGTTTGGACAATAGTGTTAAGACCTAGACTATAGCACCAGATGTTGAAGTGTCTTGTTTTTGACACTCCTATCCTTTCATTGAATAAAATATAGATATTGGTTCCTTACACTATCCTAGTCTTGTATAGTTAGTTTTAACCTCTGTATTAGCCATCTTAGTCTAGTTTTAAGCTAAGCTAGATTTCTCCTCTTTCATTACTATTTTTATAAAGCTACACATGTCAAATAAATTATACAAATTAGTACTATAATTATTTCAATATTATTTATTGATTTATTGTTCCAGACCCTTAACTAAATTTGGACCAAAAATCCATTATTGCCAAAATAGTTAAATCACAATTATATGTATAATTATAGAATTATATGTATATTAAATGCCATATTTTGTAACAAATATAAATGAAATTACTTGTATTATGTTAATTTAAATGTGTAGTTATAACATTTAATATCTACTTTAAGTCAATAGTATTCATAATTTTCACATATATTTATTATTGCTTTTATTTTATGTTAATTACTTAAAAATAAAGACCATGAAAATTTTCTTCTTTGAGTAAAAATTAGTTTTAATACTTTATGAAGATATATAATAATAAACTCTTTGATAATATAGTTTTAAATTGATTTAACTTAAATGATAGAGTTTATTGTTTTCTTAGGCATATTTGTATTTTATTTTTTCTTGGTCTCTTCATTTATGAGAATGGTTTGTGTTTCACTATAATTTTAATTAATGGGTGAATTGACCCTAATTATGATAAATTGAGTGGAATAAAGAAGAATGTTGTAAATGGAATTTCAATAAGCAAAATGAAAGTAAAATATTGAATTTGATGAAATTAATAGACTGAAATAAGACTAAATATGAAATTAAATTAGTAACTTAGTTGTTTATATATATATGATCTTATTGTGTTGAGTGACAAATGATTTAATTATAAAAATAGGAGTAGACTCTAAAAGTGCTTTGAAGCTAAAACTAAAATTGAAGGAATTCATGATCATTTCATTTGAGTTAAAATCAATTTACATTATTGACTTGAGTTGATCAACCTTTACCTATGTTAAAAATTAATAAATTAGGTCATGATCACTTACGTCATCTTGAATTAAGTATGTATGAACATATTTGACCTTTAGAGATGTCTGAAAGACTTGACAATAACTTGTTTAAGATTGGCTTAAATATTAATAGGTATAATATTGATTGAAAACTTGTAAATATAAAAAGAGTGGAGTGTAATGGGATTAGATAAAACTATTCACCTCTATGATGACTATTTTTTACCTATGTATCCAATACTCTTAAGAGGGAAATCAAACCCACATAGATATCCCATTTAGAATGTTTTGTGAAATTATGATCCTTTGAATATATGAATGCATATATATGTGGCTTGAATACTTTATCATGAATTTATTTGTATTTAATAAAAATAATCTTTGGTATTATCTAAGGACTAATTAAAATGATTAAAATCATATTTCAAACTTTTTCAATATGTAATAGTATAAGTTTTCCCTTTTATTGAAATTTACAAGTGGTAGAATATGTGACTTAAGCAAGACTTTATAGAAATAAAAAATGGGAAAAACTCATTAAAAATATCCTAAATTATATATTAATCTATAAGAGAGGGTTAATTTTTAAAAATATATATATTAGAGGGGCAAAGGTCAAGATCAATTGCCACTTTTAACCCAACTATTTGATCGTGTCCTACAATGCAATCGTGTGATATTTGGGATCTTTTTTTTTTAGCATTTAAAACATTTATTTAGGTGTTAGATAGAAATATAAAAAATAAATAAGTACATAAAAGTGCATTAAATAGGTTTATGTGGAAAAATAGGTCATGAATAAGTGAACATTTTAATTAAAGTGAAAAAAGGACAAAACTAACATAATCAGGTATTCATGACCAGATTTAGGTGATTACATTCACCCCCACCCCACAACCCTTATGCCCCTTAGTTTATAATTTAAATTCATAGAGAAAAGGATAAATTATACCTTAGTTTTTAAAACAAAAATTACCTTTGGGATAAGATCCAAATCGTGCAAGGTGTTCCACGTAAAATATTGAAATTATGACAATGTAGTTAATGGTCACATATGAAACTACAAATTGAAATGTAACTTAAATTTGAAAAGATTGAAAATAAAAAGGAAGGATTACACCTATATGTGTGAGACTAATTTTTATCTTTATTAATTTTCTTCAATATGATGTTTCCTATGAATCATTAGAGAGTTGGTATTTCCCATGAAACACTTGGAGAAATTTGTTCCTTAGCCAAACCAATAGATAATTTAAGGTTGTAAGACTCAAATTTAATTTAAACTGTATATAAAATAAAACACATTGAGGTGATAATAAAAATCAATTTTTATTATTATTCATCATAACCCTAATATTTTAAATGGCTTGAAATCCATAATGGATTTTCAAACATAATGCTAGAGGTAAATGAATCTCTAATTTATGCATTGTGTACCTAAATTGAATCAATCACTATACATGCCTTGTAGATTTAATTGTAAATTTGTTCTTAGATACATTATCAAAAGAGAATGGAGAAATTTTATGCTCCTACCATAACTAAAAATATAAAATAGTATTGATTTTTGTAAAATAGCCTAGTGTGGATTAATCTGTATCATGGCTCCATTGATAAATATATAACCAATAACTATATTTAGGAAAAAATTATGAATTATGTTTAAAAATTGTGCATGAAAATATATCATATACTTAAAAAATATGTTTTTTTAATTTTTATATTATTAATTTCATACACATGTCATATGCCCCCATTATCAGTGCCAATGGTTGAATTTATAACCATTTTAAAACTTTTGAAATTGTATTATTTGACATAGCTGATTTATATTTTTAAGAGGATTATATCATATATGAAAATCCTATAAAAATTAACCCCTTTTTAGGTGATTTAATTGATATTAAAATTCACTCATCACAAAATAAATTCAAACTAAAACATGTTTAGTAATATGTGATCATTTAATAATGTAGCATATGTGAGAATTATGCTAATGTTTAACCCTTATATATATATATATATATATATATATATATATATATATATATATATATATATATTAAGGGTTAAGTGGTTATAATAACCTTATCAAATATATGATTAAAACTATTATAAATTATTCCAGTTAAATTAATTTAGAAAACATAATATAATGTATCTATAAAATTACAAAATATATAAATTAAAATACTAATTGATATTTTGATACTTTCAACAAAAACAATATATAATACTTAGTTATTTTATATATGTGGATTTATATCTAATATTTACAAGTATATAAATAATAAAATTAATACTTAGGTTTCTATTTTTAGATTGTATTAATATTATTTCTAGAGACCTAAACACTACCATCGACCTGTGGACACTAACGTCAACACTTATATATGGTACAAAATATTATATATATATAGAATGAACCACTTATGACTATTAGTATTTTACATTGATATATTTGTATTATGTACACATTATATGTATGATAGTATATAGTTCAAACCCTAGTTCTTCACCTTAGGTCATATCACCTTGACAAAAATGGGTTATTGGGCTCATAAAGTTAAACTAACCTTAATGTCCCCTTTGTTAATGAGGACTGCTGACATAAACAATACTTCAAAGAGGGCCTCAAAAATATGTAGTTATCACATGATTTGGGCTTATGTGTGAAGACAAGGTTATATGTTATATGTAAGGGCATATAATTATCAATATTTTAACTTGTAAAATAATACTCATGGGATGTTATCTGAATGATTAAAACATACACTATGATTTATCCTATGACTAATATATAAATAGGTAAGAATATAGTAGTATAAATTAGCATTTTGATTAATTGAATGAACTTTAATAGTTTTTTGTTTGGTATTTTATAGCTTGGTAATTAATAGGCTTTGATTTCTATTTACACCACAATGTTTAAAAATATATAATGTAAGGGTTAGATAAGACAAATAGGATGACACATACCTTTTTAAATATATTCAATTTAAATGAATTTTAAGGCACAAACAATAGATAAGGATTATGGAGACTTGAGTTGATGCTAGTGTCCCTATATGAATAGTAGTGTTAAGTAAGATAGAAAAATATCAAATGTAAATAACTGATAGTGTAGGATAGAAATCATATTTTAATCTTGTTTTAGTTTCAAATTTATCTATTCCATAATTATAGGGTCAATCCATAATAAAAATAGTTAGGCATAGTGAGTTGACGAATGATATCCTTCTTTGTAGTAAGAAGGTCTATAATTTAAGGGTAGAGCACTGATTGGTATTTTTCAAGTGTAAAGATTGAAATGTTATATATACTAAGATTATAGTGTATATAATTATGATATTAATATTTATGTCATTTTAATTATATATGTAACATATGAGGCAAGGCCTATGGATAATGTCAATGAAGATCATAGTAATATAATGTATACTTAGTATCATATGCATTATTCAGTGTATGATATTAGTCATAGAATTCATCAAACTTAACAAGCTCAACAAACACACAAACATAACAATAATAATGCCATATAATAATGGAAATGAGCACATGTAAGGTACATGTTCAGATTTCACATAAGTAAATATTTACACACATGACCAAGGGCCACACACAAAGGACATGAATAATGTTGGAATCAAGGGACATGTTTAAATGTCACACACAACAAAAGGGAAAAGTCAAATATAAAATGACATGTTCAAATTTTATTCATACCAAATAGGATCTCATGGAGATGTTCAATAAATTTCACACAAGGGCCAAGGCAATACACAAGAGACAAGTAATATCTAATATACTATGTATGAGTAATAGTATTAATGGAACATAGAATTAGAAATGTAATCTAAACCATACATATGTGATGTGATCATATCATATAAAATATCATACCCAGGTACAAAATGTAATCTATTGATGTTAGTAAGACATTTGTAAGTAGTATATAGCTTAATAGTATACAAGTTGTATAATGATAACACCTATAAATATAGTAACCTAAGAATAACATTCCCCCAATTTAGAAAGGCTAATGGGTAAAGGTAAGTCAAACAAATTAGTTCATGTAAAAGTCTATATATCCTCTATGAATCTCCTTAATACTAGTGAAAATCATGTGTGATAGAGAAATAATATGTTATATACTATTAATTACATAAATAACATATGAAAATGAGATTTTCAAGCATGCTCAAGTCCTGATTTTGGATTTTTAGAATATTTTTTCATATTTTAATTATTTTCATACTTTTTCCATTTTAAAACTAGAAAAAAAAACTAGTGATAACCAAGGATTAGAAAGTATAATAAATAAGATGTATTTTAAACAACACTAGATTTATGTCATGGCCATATATGATTAAGATGTCCACACTATATGTGAATTATATCTTTGAAAAGTTTGTAGGAGATAAAATATGTATGTAGAGGACTGATTATACATCCTTGTTTCATCAAATTTACACTTATAAAGTATGTAATATGTATGATAAAAATAACTTAAGAAAATAAATATTTTTCATAAATAAATAATTATTTGTATACTAAAAATAAGGAAATATCTAAAAATTTGAAATACATATGTGCTCAATTTTATATTTATATGTGAAAGTTTATATAGGATAGGATCAATCAACTATGGTTAGTAGTGAAAAATTTTATAGACCCTTATTGCTTGATTATGACCTTTTTAAATAATGTAATTTTATCAAAACAAACTATTGAATTAAAAGGATAAATGGAAAAATATGGTTGAATTGATTATTATTTTGGAATTTTTGGATATGTAAAGTGAAAATGAGAAGAGGAAATAAGATAATAATTCATTCATATCAATTTTTTTATCATAATTTATTAATTTTATTTTGTGCTCAAGAAGGAACAAAAAACTATGCAATAATAACAAATCTATGTACAATCAATTTTTTTTTTGAATTATTTGACTGTTTATGATTTTTTAGAATTTTGATAATGCATTAAGATAACTAATGATCCGATAAATATGTTAATCATAATAATATTTGGTAAATGTTAAATTGGTTATTTTACTTAAATGAAATGTTTTTATGTGCAGGTAACAAAATCATAAAATCTATAATGTGATATAAGAAAACTATCTAGATCACTACTCGTGTAATCTTGTGTAAGAGTAGTACCTTTAAGATATTTATAATGATGTGAAATATAATTATTACTATTATAATATTGTGCCAAATTATATTCATTTATAAGAATATGTTGATCTGTATTCATCACAAATTTAAGATATGTTGCATGTGAGTATGTTTGTTGAAAATTATTCCCTTTTTTATAAGCTTGATTTTTCATCGGTTGAATATAAACCTTTTTCATAGATGGAACAATTTAAAATGTGTGTTTTTTTTGTATAAATATATCAATGAACTATTGTGATTTTGATTCCTTTTCATATTTTTTTGAAATGGTTGAATATAAACAATTTTCCTAGATGGAAAAATTGAAAATGTGTTTTTTTTGCATAAAAGTATCAATGAACTATGGTAGTGGATGGGGTAAAAGAGGTATGATAGATTAAAAGGGTTATTCATATAATTATTGAAATTTTAACAACTTTATATCAATTAATTTATTTTATACATCTATGTACCATACAAAGTATGTTGTAGAGATTTTGCAACTAAGGATCTCCTAATATCATATCAAAGAACCCATTTTTTAGTAAAAATAGAAAATGAGTAGATACTCTATCTTGACCCACTTGAAGAGGAAACACAATGTA